>CM061356.1:9871379-10116379 GCA_030867105.1 Liasis olivaceus | reverse complement strand
TGTTTTATGTCTACCGGACCTTTCTATTTTTTTCTACCATCAAGGCCCTCTCAGAACAGTAAAAAAACAAAGAAAGATACAAGCTAAAACATTCATATGCTTAAATCAGAAGTAAACAGTGGAACAAATTAAGAATTCAGCCTTAGCATAAATGGCTTTTTTTTTATCATGATCCTCAGTACTGGGAGGGCAAAGAGCACCTCCCCAGAGATCGCCTTCCACAGCCCGGGAACCACCCTTTCCGGTGTACCACAGAGTCCTGCTTGTGGCAATGAGGCACCTTCAAAAGGGCCTGTCCTGCTGGGCACGTTCAAAGCGGAGCAGGCAGTTTGGAGAGAGTCAGATGCCAAGGCGTTAAGGCCTTTGGAGGACAATACTGGGATCTTCTCTTCTCCCCGGAAGGCCAGGGGTAGCCAGTACAAAACTCTCAGAAAAGCTGTCAAACGGCACCTAACCTTGCGCTGGTCAGCACCCAATTTACTGCAGTTTGCATGAGTTACAATTACCGGTTTCCACAGTCAACAATTATACGGCGCATTGTTTTAATCTAGAGGGGTCATAACCTAGGTGTGGATAACTGAAGCTAAATCCAGACAGTTGACGAAGGGTCATGGTTATGTACTAGTGGCTTTGGTGTAAAAGTTTGTTTTTTGTTTCCTTCCATCTTGATGCAGAGATGCTGGCAGTGGTAGCAACTCTGTATCCATCTTATTGCAGTAGAGTGCAGCCCACTTTCTGCTGTCGTGTACCAGAATCTCATGACGCTCCTTGTCACGGCCTGGTTTTCAGTCTGATACACTTTGCTCCTTCCTCTCGGCGCAGGAATCCCTCCCGGCCCGACTTCTCCACCAGGCAGGTCAGCAGCTCCGAGGGTGACCGAGGGGACTAGAGCGCTGGAATCAGCATCCAGCCAGCATCCAGGCACCAGTGATGGGCTGCCCCGCAGGCTGGGGTCGCAAGGTGGCAATTGCACTTAAGAAAGCAAAAACTAAACAGCTGCTCAAAAAGACTTAGAGTAGTAGTTGCTTTCGCATTTGCAAACCGAGCGCTCTTTATCTCTTGGCTTCCCAAGTGCAATGCCAACCCGAGCCACTGGAGGGCAGCATTAGCTGATACAGTATTATGTAGCGTGTATTTGCATTTGTAGCGTCCTGTTTCGCTCAAATACCTTTACCTTTCACTATCCCTGAGGCTAAGCCCGTGGAGATTTCATCTCCGTTGAAAACGGAATGCTGCAAATTAAAGCTTCCAGTCTAAACAATACAGAAATTAATTTGTCTTAATAAGATTGAACCCTTAAACACTGCAATAATATAATATATTGTGCATTGTATCTAAATACACACCACCGTTTAACGAATATTAACATTAAGCAAAAATACCGTTAAATAAAAACGTGCTTCACCTCAAAATGTTTCATGGGGCAGGATGAGGTATGCATTAGGGCTGAACCCTAAGACATCTTAATAATTATAATAATAATCAGACATAATGCACAGCAGCGCAATGCGGCACGCGCCGTAGTATCACAAAATGGAAATCGTGCAAAGCATCATAAAGCCAGAGTTGTGTACAGTAGTTCGAAAGCAAGTGCAGGGAGCCCCGACGCGGGCCGGAACCATTGCCACCGGTTCTAGCTTGGGCGCCCCACTCCGCCCAGCCTTCCCCCGACGCGAAGGGAGTCGCACGACGGCAGAGGCGGCAGCTAGCCCTCTGAAAACAACCGCGAAGTCTACAGCGGAGGACAAAGAACGCTAGCTCTATCCTCTCGCCTGGGCATTCAGGAAGGAAAGGGCACCAAAGAGCCCCAGCCTCCCGCAGCCGCGTGCCACCACTACCGGCTCTCAGGCGCCCTCTACAGCAGCGGCAGCCACGCATCGCGGTTCCCAGTTCAATCCCTCCGCCCCTTTCCTGGAGCACGTGCTGACTGCCGCTGGTGCTGCGGCCACGAGGGCCAATGGGAAGGGGCGCGTTCGAAGCAGCAGGGCTTCACCGAGGGTTAAAAACACGGGACCCTCCTTCAACCGGTCAGAAAGTAAGGCTCGGCCATTTGGGGAGGGGAGCTCAAAGTGGGGGACGGCTTTCGCGACGGATAGGAAGTAGGCGTCGGCCATGCTGGGAAGGGAATTCGACCGGAACTGGAGGACGGCTTATGCGAGAGAACAGGAAGGAAGTGCCCTCCACTTCCTGTAGCTTCGTCCCATTCCCCGGAAGGACGCGGGCTCGTCGCTCAGAGGACGCGGGATGGCGCTGATTGGGGCGGCGGCGGCGGCGGCGGGTTGGGGGGCGGCGACGAGGGGAAGGAGCGGCTGGGCCCTGCTTCAGGTGAGCGAGGGACGAAGGGCGGGGGGGGCGCCGTCCGAGCGAGGGCTCAAGTTGTCCCACAGTTCTAGTCCTCAGTAAGGGGCGCCGCCTCGCTCCCCCCCGCCTCGAAGGCGGGCGAGGCCCCCTCCGCGCGCTGGGCGCCGGCTTCCCCTCGCCTCGTTGCCCGGCTTGCAGGTCCGCCGCAGAGCCCACGCCGGGGTGGCAGCCGCGCCGGCCACGGAGGCGTCTGCGCGCGTCAAGAGGTTTGCCGTGTACCGGTGGAGCCCCGACAACCCCGGCGAGAAGCCGCGCATGCAGACCTACGAGATCGACCTCAACAAGTGAGTGCCGCTTCCCGAGGGGGGCGCTGGGGGCCGGGCAGGGCAGGGCAGCGGCTCGGCGACTCGAAGGAAGCGCGAACCGCGACGCCGCAGCCTAGCAAGCCTCCCGTCCGCAGACCGAGCGAAACGGGGCGTTTGAGAAACGGGGGGTCGTACCTTCTAGCAGCTGGCAGGTTCTCGTTCCAGATGTGGCCCGATGGTTCTCGATGCCCTGATCAAGATCAAGAACGAAATGGATTCCACGCTGACTTTCCGCAGGTCCTGCAGAGAAGGTCAGATTTGCCTCGTTTGTGGTCTGGCTCTGAAGGGCAGAAGCTCCGGGGGAATCTGGGGAGTCGGCCGCTGTAGTTGCAGGCTTTACGGTCATCTTAAAATCTTGCTTTTTGCTCTCGAATACTTGATCCCTGCCCCCTCGCCCCGCAGGCATTTGCGGCTCGTGCGCTATGAACATAAACGGAGGGAACACTCTGGCTTGCACCAAGAGAATCGACACCGATCTCAACAAGGTCACCAAGATCTATCCGCTCCCTCACATGTATGTGGTGAAAGACCTCGTGCCTGTAAGTTCAGAGGAGGGCGGCCTCCTAACTGCAGAGGATGTAGGGGGTATTTATCTGAACCAGATGCCCCAGCCGATGAGCATCTATCCTGTGTCGGCCACGCTCAGTCAGCCCTCCATCTGCCTCTCTTTCCGGGGATGGCAGCCTGGATCTCTACACGATGGCCCCGTGTGAAGCAGCCAGGTATTCCAGGCATTTGGCTTCCGTGCAGGCCTCCTGGCGGTTCTCCCCGCCCCAGTGGATTCTAGGCCTGAAATGACCCAGCCCTTGGGAGCAGGGCGCTGGCAGAAGGGTGGAGTTTGCGTGTCATGCCTGACAGCCTCCACCTCACTGCTATCCAGCCACACAGATTACAGCTGCTTTCACACGTTGTGCTTGGCCTGAACGTGCTTTGTGTGGTTTGGGCTTAGCGCGGTACACGCGAGCTGTTGTATTTGCAAGCTACGTTTCATATGAACTACCAATCATGGCTGATTCCACAAACTGCTTCCCTCAGATCATGGCATGGTACAATGTGTGAACTTGGCCTATGTTTCTTCTCCTTTCTCCAGGACATGAGCAACTTCTATGCCCAGTACAAAGCTATCCAGCCTTACTTGAAAAAGAAGGATGAGTCAAACCACGGCAAAGAGGAGTATTTCCAGTCCATTGAAGATCGGGAGAAGCTGGTCATTGTTGTTTTCTTCATGTCTCTTTTAGCCGACAGCTGTGCTTTGTTCACTGCTGCTTTGGGGGGCTGCTTCCTCTCCTGGCCAGCCATTATAGCTCCTTGCTGCCCCGCTAAACACTTCTGACAGATAGGAATGCACCTTCTCCTTTTCCCCTCTTCTTTGGGAATAACTGAATGCCAGAATTGGCTCTCTGAATGTGTGGCAGTTGCTGGCTTACGTGGCTTTCACAGTGCCTCCTGGGACAGGGGTTGTCCTCCAGCACAGCCCTAAAACTCTTCCATGGGAACAACACGCCCCCCCCCCCCAGCCCTCGCATCCAAGTCACAAAGGGGCTGTGTGATTATAAGCAGGGCAGTGGAATCTGCCTTCCCTCCGGCAGATAAAGAGAGGCCGCTGGGCTAAAGCAGTGCCCTTGCTCCCTCTTCAGGCTGCCCGGGAGGGGGTTTGCCACCCTCATGAGTCCAGGAGGGGCAGTGCCTTCCCACCCAGGCTCTAGCAGCTCTCAAGCCACGCTCTGCCTGACGCGGCATCTCTTCCGCTCTCCCAGGACGGGCTCTACGAATGCATCCTCTGCGCTTGCTGCAGCACCAGCTGCCCCAGTTACTGGTGGAACGGTGACAAGTACCTTGGCCCAGCGGTGCTCATGCAGGTAATTGGCCCCCTCGGCGGGGGAGCCGTGGCTGCTTGTCGAGACAGCCGTCTGCCCGCCCGCCCGCCCGCCCGCCCGCAACGTCCAAGGGAGCTTTCAGCTGGCCGTGGCTGACGGTGGGCTTCCCCCTTGCAGCGCCTGGCTAGCCGTTACCTGAGCGGGTGCTGGATTTGGGAGGGGGGACTTGGGCCTCTATTCTAAGATCCAGGGTGGAAGAAAACCAAAGTTGTGGAGAAGGAAGAATTCTTTCCAAGAGCAGCTGTTCTCTCAGGCCTATCGCTGGATGATTGACTCCCGGGATGAGTACACGGAGGAGCGCTTGGCACAGCTGCAAGACCCTTTCTCCCTCTATCGCTGCCACACCATCATGAACTGCACCCAGACCTGCCCCAAGGTGAGTGCTCTCTCTGACCCTGGGCTTCCGACTCCCCTTTTCCTCCTGGACAAGTTACTCAGCTGGGTGGGAGCAAGCTGGGCAAGGGCGAGGCGAGCAGTTGCCGCCCCCCCCAGCTGTGCGCTTCACTTTTCTTCCGTAGGGCCTGAATCCTGGGAAGGCAATTGCTGAAATCAAGAAGATGATGGCCACGTATAAAGAGAAGGCAGCCCACGCCTAACTGCTCCACCATGTGCACCACCTGCCTTTCTGCTGGAAGTTCTTTAACTTATATCTGATTTTTCAGTGGGGTCTCAGACTCCGCCTTGTTTGTGTGGATTTTCTCCCTTGACATACTTGTACAGTGACAGCTGCCAGGACTAATAAAAAAAGGTTCTACTTTGTCCCTTTCCTTTCCCCTCTGTGGCTGTGGGCAGGTTCTCTTGAGGCTCCTCTCTGACCGGGCACAAACTCCACCCGCAGCTCTCTATAACGGGGCAGCTGAAAAGATTTCTGAGCTGGGGGGTGCCTGGGGTGGGGCGGCACAGAGGCAGTGGGCACCCAGCTCCCCAGGCAGGAACCCTCTTTCTCAAGAGCAGCTCCTCTGGAGTTTGTTTGGCTGAAACCTCCCTTTGCTCAGTCCACAAATGAGCCTGTAAACTTTCTCGAATAAAGGGGGCTGTCGTGGTTTGCTCTGACTCGGACAAACAGCAGGCTGAGCGGTCATTAGAGGTGGGGTTGGACAGCGAGCAACAGCCAGGGTTAGTCTCAGATAATGAGGTGGGAAGTGTGGAACCACCTGATAGTAGAACGAGGCGCGCAAGGTTACTCACGAGACGGGAACCTCGCCCTCAGAAATGAGGAACACCGGCTGCCGTTATAAAATAAGGCTCAGTGGAAAGGGAGTCTTTGGAAACGACAGAGTTACCCGCTCGTGTCTCCTGTGGAAACTGCTGCTGTGTACCCCTGCTTCCTGTATTGCCTGGACTGGACTGGACTCGACAACACCGCTGTCAGGCAAGCTGGTGAGTGTATCGGACCACAGACTCCTTTGTGCGCGCAGCGGGATCACGACGGGCTTAGCTAGAGGGTGCTCAAGTGAGGGGAGCTTTTAACCTTTTGCAAGAACTTGGGGGCAGAGTCGGAATGCCACGTGCTAATAAATAAGCCGTCAGGGTCTTGGAGAACATTAATTGCTTAGGATGCTAAAATGAGATTAATTCAGCTAAGTGGTTTCCCCTCGTTTATTGGAAACTTCAGAGAATATTTAATATGGGCTGGTTGTCAACAACATTACATTGGGAGCGTAAAATGATGGAAGGGACCCCCATTTGATACAGGCTTGCCCTTGGTTTTGGGAACACAGTTTGAAGACGCGTACGGAATATCCTCCAAAATCGAGGCAACTGCAGACTGAACATGGGGTACGGCAGCGTCCCTGGCTCTCTGCTGACGAACCGGAGGGCCGACGTTACCGCGTGCCCCGACGTCTTCTCTCCCGTATCGGGAAAGGAGGGCTCCCCTCGGCTGCCCGGGTGGCGGGAGGGGCTCCCTCGACTCTGCCGGGACTACTGCTCCCAGCAGTCTCCGCGAGCGCAGGGCACCGCCCCTCCGAGATCAGCTGCAGCTGAGACTTCCGAAGTCGCCCGCGCCCTTCCGTTCGCCGGGCAGCCTCTCAGGCGAGCGCAGGTGTCCGCATCCCGGAGCTACGGCCGGGAGGCAGGCAGGCAGGCAGGCTTCGGCAGCCGCTCGGGGCCCGGAGGCACCCTCCCGCGGGGCCGGCCGGCCTGCCTGCCCAGCCCTCTGCGTGGCGGGCAACGCCCGGGACTCCCTGCGGGCGGGCGGGCAGCTTCGCTTTCACTTTCGCAGACCGGCTGCCTTCCCCAACCCCCCGGAGCTTCTCGGCGGACGCGTCCCGGTTGCTCGGAAGGCAGCCTGGCCGGTTCCAGCCGCTCCTCCGGGCCGCGGCGCGCCTCCCTTCTCCCTCTCTGCCGATTGCGGGCCAAGCGACCGGGAAGGGGTGGAGGCGACCCGCAGCCCTGCGGGCGGCCCCAGGCTTCGGCGGGAGGCCAGCAGCGAGGGGGAGCCCACCGGTGAGGAAGCGAGGGAGCTTTGCCAGGCCACACGGGGGTTTCGGGCGGGGGGAGGCCGCTGCTGCGGCTTTGGTGGGAAGCAGATCCGGGAAGTGCCCCCTCTCCCTTTCCGTGGCGCCGAGCCTCGGCCGGAGGGGGTGTCCCAGCTTGCGCCACGGCAACCAGCGCCACCCACGGCCTTCCTTGCAGTGCCTTGCCCAGCGGCGGAGTCTTGCCCGCTGCTGGCCGCCCTGCACGGCTGCGGCTCGCGCTCAGCCTTCCCTCCTTCTCCAAGACAGCTGTTCCCAGCCCACGGAGCAGCGCTTCCCCAAGACGCGTCGTGGTGTGACCGTGGCCCCTTCTCTCCTCCGGATTCCCATCCCGCCGGCTCCCGGCACCCCGGGCAGCTTCCGCTCTCTCCACCCTGCCCAGGCGCCGGCGTACTGTCCTGCACGCTCGCCTTCGGAAAGTCCCAGGCACGCGAGCGGGGCAGAGGCTGGCCGGCCGGCCGACCGGCCTGCCAGGAGCGGGATGCCGAGCGAACCTGGCCGAAGGGTCTGCTTCGGCCCCCAGCTGTGACCCCCCACCAAGGGCAAGGCAGGCGCCGCTGGGGCTGCTTTCCGCGCCGGCAGCCAAGAGACGCCTCTCCTGCGGCAGAATCGCTTGTCCCGACTGGCTGTTTCTAGCAACTGTTGGGTCTAAGAATCAAATTCCCTCAAGGATTTTTTATCAGGCTGGATTCTCCAATGGAGGCTACCGAACGGGCCAGGATCTTGCCCGGTAAGAGAAGAAAGAGGTTCGAAGAGAAGGGAGGCCGGGAGGGGAGGAAGTAACTGAGCCAAGCGCCCAGCTGGTGTGCTCAGGGCCAGCTCCTCTGTGCCTGTGCAGCCTGCAGGCTCCGTCCAGTGGGAGGGAGGGTCAGTCCAACGGGCACCATGTGGCCCAAAAACTGGGAGGCTGTGGCCAAACTCAGTCTACGTATGAAGGGCTGGAGTAGACACTCAGTTTAGCTTGGCATTAAGATATGTTTGCTTCGGTTTGGGGAGCATGAAGAGTCTCTTCCATCTTTTTTTTTTAAACCTTCCTGTTTCCCCCTTGCTGGAGCGATTGCTTTTTGAAATGCAGCCGATTTCATTCGACATACAAATCCAGGTGACGTGGGCCTCTGGGGGCCTGCCCCCGTGACTGCTTATGTCACACCTGGCACCTTCAGCTCAGCTGCTCCTTGAAGAATGACAAAATAGCAGATCGGTGCCCAGAGCATTACCACCCTAACACTGATGGGGCGAGGAAGATGGTGCTTCCTTATAGGCCCCACGTGCACATCTGTGGCGGGGCTGCTTCTGCCTCCAAAACCTCAGCGTGACGCGAAAATGGACCAGTCAGCAACTCCCCGCACACCGCGCCTGTCCCATCCCAAGACTCCTCTTCCCGCTCGGGCCGAGAAACTCGTCTGCCCATCTTGCAGCTGGGTGCTGCATGCTTCACACTTCACGCTTGCGACTGTACAAGAGCAAGCCTTGGTTCCTCGTTCCTCTGCAACCTAATTATTCTCAAATTGTTGGCCTCTTTGAAATTCAGGCCTGCTTTGCTGCCTTGTAGCTGAAGCTTAGCAAACAATAAGGAAGAACAGATGTTTTAGGCAGGACTCTAAAAAAGCTTAGGGTCACAGTCAAGCAAAGAATGAAGCGTCTTGAGTTCCATCTTGACGTGGTGGTGAGATTTTTGCTTCCTCTCCTTTGTCAGGTGGTAGCAGCCTGTCGGGAGACCCGCAGCTGAATTACCATTCTCTGGAGCAGAGCCCCTGTAAACCTTCTACAGTAAGGAGAGAGCTTGCAGAGAGGGCACCTTTGAGGCTGGGGAGGAGGAGGGGGCGGTCGGAGGGCCAAGGGGGAGAATCGTGACAAGGAATCGGAAGGGAGCCCTTCCAAAGACGGGGGCCGGCTAACGTCGGTCTTCCAATGCTTCTCGGGGATACTCCTCTGCTTTTGCAGAGGGAGGGAGGGAGGGAGGGAGGGACGGGGGTGGTGAGTGACCAGCCAGTCTCGCTTCTTCACTCCCCAGGAAGTGAAGGGCTACCAGAGAAAAACATGGAAGATTGTCCTCTGCCACTTCTCCTCTGTGCTCACGCTGGGGATCCCACTCATCATCTTTCACTGGAAGCCACACCTGGAAGTCAGTGCCAAATGCACGCGCTGCCCCCTCCACCAGGCTGATCAGGTGGTCTTCCAAGTAAGTGGCAGAGGGGAGGGGGACCCTAGCTGGCCTGGGCACCAAGCAGGCAGCTCCCAGGGCAGAAACATGGGCTGCAGTGACATCTGAGGAGATCGACCCATCTCGTGATATGTTCACGCAAGATGGACTTCTGGTCTTTAAGCAGTCTTCATCGTACTTTTCTAGGATCAACTGGGACAGCATTTCACAGCCAGGGTCCAAACAGAGCAGATAGAAGAAAGCAGGTGAGCAAGACTTTCTGTGGATTTCCCTGAAGGGGGCTGGGGGAACCCTAACGAGTCAGTATGGAGAGAGACATTGGTTGCTGCAAATACGGAGAGCTACGAGGCTTCGTGCGGAAATGAGAGCAGCTTGGGGGTGGCGCTTCTGCGCTGAGCCATCGCAGCCCCGATCCTGCCTTGGGCTGAAGGATCCAGAGCTTCGAGTCTGCTCAGACTGCCCCTGCGCTTGCTCCTGACCTCACACGGTCCTCTTAAAAGACAACGGCCATCACCTTCCCGATTTCTGGGATGTCTTGTGCCCCCCCTCCTTTTCTCGGGAAGCCTCGAAGAGACGGGTGGAAGAGACGATGGGAGAAGCAGTATTGCCGTGGGCGTTTCGGATGGCCAAACGGGAAGCCAGGACACAATAAGGCTGCACCGGAAGGAAGAGGTCAGCACCCCCAGGCTGGACGACCCCTGGTCCGTTTGGAGCAGCCAGCCAGTGCGGTCTCCCGACTAGGCTGCCCTGCAAACGGGCACGTCTCCCTAAAGTTCAGGCAACAGCCCTGTTTGGCGGTGGCGCAGAAGCTGTCCCTGCCGCCGCCACAGCACAAAGCGGGCTGGGCGGACGAAGCAGGCAGCTTCCCTGGCGGACTCTCCGAGGCTCCTCCAACCAGGGCCAGCCCCTTGGACCACCCGGGCCCCCTCCCCACCTTCCTGCTCTTTTGCTGCTGCTTTGGCAGCAGGCTTTTCTAGCCCACCCCTCTCTTCCCTTCAGAAAAACGTCCTGCGCTATTACATTTTTGAAGGCGTGCGCTATCTCTGGGTGGAGAAACGGCAGGCCTACTGCAAGGCCAGGTGAGGAGCTGCTCGACAGGTCCGAGGGGCTTTCTCCCATCGCTCACAGCAGCACCCCTCTGTGCCAGAGGCTTTCTTCCTGCCCTGGCGGTGGACTCGCCCAACCCTGGTTAAGCTGACCAGCCCCTGGGCCTCAGGACTGCAGGCCGGCCAGCTTTCATCCTCCGAGAACAAATGCAGCCCGTCCCTTTGCTTCTCCACATTTTGCAGCACATTAGATGAAGCCTGGACGTGTTCCGATATCCATCTCTTCTGCCGTGGCCTGAGTGTCCAGGAGCAGTCTGCCAGGTAAGGAAGCACAGCCCTCCGCTGAGAGGGAGGGGGAAAAGTATTTCCCTCCTTTAGCACTGCGGTAACCCAATTTCTATGGCGATCGTTTGAAAGAAAGGCTCTTGCAAGACTGGCTGAAATCATTCCTTTTTTCTTTTCTACCTCAGTAAAAAGGAGAGCTGTACCAAGCCTGCCGCTCCCAGAGGGGTCTCCCTGCTTCAGGGGCCTCACTGTTGCAGCACGGCAGTGGCGGACAGCTGGCCCAGAGGGGACTTTGGGGTCTCATCTCCCGGATCAGGGCAACCTACGGGGATTTGAAGCTCGCGGGCTGTTCACACTGAGCTTCTTAAGAGCTGACTAATAACTGCCAAATTCCCCTCCACCGGAGTCCCCCACAATCTTACATTTAAACCTTTTTTGATATGAGAAAGTAGCAGGAAGCTGATGGGAAGGGGACTGCACATTTTCTACACTGTATCTTTGATTTTTAAAGACATTGGCTGGCTTTAAAAAGTGGGCTTTCGGTCCTAGGATGGCTGCAGCTTTCCTAAAACTAGCTAGTGTGTTTCTTGTACACTGTTCACAGAAAGGTGGTTTACGGACCAAACCTGATTGACATACCAATGAAGTCGTGCTTCCGGCTGCTGATGGATGAGGTAAGCTGTAGTTCAGCCTGCCGTGGACGGGAGAGTCTGTCCCCTTGCCCATCCTCAGACCACACCGGTAGATCGGGGCTGGCCTGCTCGGATGCTGTCCTCGATCGGAAGGGCGCGTAGAGGCTTCCCCTTCTGTCCCTGCACGTCTGGCTTTGCAACAGAGAGAATAACAACAGAGAGAACAATAACTCACAGTAATAACCGATTAAACTTGTATGCCACCTGACTCCCAACCACTCTGGCAGCTCACAACAATCAAACAAAGAAGTTACAAAGGTGAAAATTAAGAATCAAAAAACATTTAAAAAGGGGCGATTCTGAATTGTCAGCACAGCGTTGTCAAAAAGAGTTTGGGTTACTATTTCGTGGATTACAGCTATTCCGGTCCCTGTTAAAGGTGTTCTATAGTTCTGCAAAGAGGGAAGCGTGAAGAGCGTCTGCAGGCCTTTTTCCTCGGTCTCAGGATGTTCTCTACGGTGACAGGCAAGGGGAGGGCTTTCCAGCTTGTCCTGCTAACGATAGGCTGGCCCACCCTGCGTGCCATGGGGGCTCAATTGCTGGGGGGGGGTCTCTGCAAAGACCCAAACCGTGGAGGTTGAAGTACCGATGAAACGCTAAACTTGCCCGCTTCCTGTCCTCCCCCCATCTTGCAGATCTTGAATCTGTTCTACCTTTTTCAACTGTTAAGCATCACCTTGTGGATCTGTGAAGAATATTATTATTTTGCTGCCGGTATCTTTATCATGTCCGTCAGCTCGATAAGTCTGTCCCTCTACACCACAAGAAAGGTGGGTGCTGGCCACAACCCCCCCACCCCCACCCCCACTGGACTCGTGCTCAGGTCTGCCACAGCAGCGGGAACAAGGGCTGGGAGGGGCAGCAGAGGCCCTGGGGCCCCCTCCTCCTGTGGCGGCTGTGGCTGCTTCGCTCTCGCGGGTGCTTTTACAGATCCCTTGGTTCCTTCAGCAAAACAGAATGCTCCGGGACATGGCCAAGGTGGTGACCAGCGTGCAGGTCTGCCGAGCGTCTGGAGGTGAGTGAGGCGTCGCAAGCAAACGCGCGTTGCTCTCTCAGGCAGATCTCCCGGCTGATCTCAAGAGCAGCTCCGCCCTGAAGGCCTGGGTCGTAAACGGTCACTCACCCCCTTCGGTTCTAGACGCCCTGGTATCTTTCTGCTAGGCTGTGCTTCTCTGCGGCGTGTTCGTTCGCCTTGTCCTCCTTCCCGTTGCACGCTGTCTTGGTATCTGTTTGCCCCTTCAGGGGGCCAAATGCAAGGCCTCTCCAAGCAGCCTCTTGGTCTCGGGAGCCCCGTGCAACAACAGCTGGGAACTCAGGCATCGTCGTGAAACCCCACTGATCCCTCAAACAGGACAGTCGAATCCAGATGCCCAGAATGAACCCCCTTCCTCCCACCTCCATTCCTGCCAAGAGGAGCTGGAAAGGGGAGATGTGCCTCCGAGGGCCAAGGAGGGCCTGGCACAGCTCTGCGGCTTCTGGGTGGCCCTTCTGACAGGGCTCCACGGGCTCTCTGAGGTCTTCCGGAAGGTCCTCAGGCAGGACTGACATCGGGCAGGCGGCACTCTGGTTGGGAACGCAGGTGCCTCGAGGGACAAGACACAACCGGTGGGCGGGCAGCTGGGGAGGGGGCAGAACCTCCCGCGAGGGTTGCTCCCAAGAGGCGCTGCCCTTGGGGGCTGGCACAGACCAACCTCCTTGCTTTCTTGGGTGACAGAGAGACCGATGGTGAATTCCGCAAACCTTGTGCCAGGAGATGTCGTGGTGGTCTCTCCAGGCCCAGAAGGGATGCTGGTTCCCTGCGATGCTGTGTTGCTGAATGGCGAGTGCATGGTCAACGAAAGCCTTCTGACTGGTAAGCTGGGGAGGGGGAACACACGTGGGCAGCCAAGGCTGCTCGTTCCTTCAAAGCCCCAGACAGCCAGGGGCAGCTGGTCGGTGCGTTCCTGCTTGCAGAGCCTTCAACGGCACTCGGGCACCAGCTGGCTCGACACGCTTTCAAAGCTTTTATGTTACGTTGAACACCCCGTTTTCCTTTGAGCTCCCCAGCAACCCGTCTGCTTTTTCCTAGGGGAGAGCACGCCAGTCCTGAAGACCCCTTTGCCCAAAAGCCCAGAAATGGCCGGCACCACCTATTCCTCCGAAGATCACAAGCGACACACCCTGTTCTGTGGGACACAGGTCATCCAGGCCCGATCCTTTGGAGACACTGACATCCT
The DNA here is from genome assembly GCA_030867105.1 of Liasis olivaceus. NCBI lineage: Eukaryota > Metazoa > Chordata > Lepidosauria > Squamata > Pythonidae > Liasis > Liasis olivaceus. The sequence goes on along the minus strand of CM061356.1, from coordinate 10,102,956 downwards.
TGCAGTTGTGACCCGCACTGGTGAGTGTGGTTCAGGATGCTTCTCCTCCCACCCACCGTTAGCGTTTGTTGTGCTGGGCCTGTCCTAGGGAGCAGCCAGGGAGGCTACCCGGCTGTCCAGTGAGGCACTTCAAAAGAGCAGGATTAAGTCAGGACTCTGTGGACAGCCAGACATGCGGACAGCACGGCAATTGTGTTTTCTGTGGGAGGGTCCAACCTCTCCTCACACAGTTGCACTGCAGAAGTTGAACAGCCATTACCTGAGGCTGCCACCACCATCCTGTAGCACAAGAGTGGGCAGACTTCCAGCATGTCAGATACATTTCGTTTTGGCTGAAAACCTAAGATTCACTCCCAGAGCTGTGCGTGTGGTTCAACCCACTCAGTTCCATTAGTTTTGAGGTGAGGTAGCACAGCTCAGAGTTTTGAACCCAGAGCTCCATAAAAATAAAGATACGATCCAAACAACCAGCTCACATTCTCATTTTACAGGAGACTTTGCCAGGTCTGAAAAATGAGTGACCCCAGGCCAGGCACAGGGAGAGAAAGAAGAAACAACTGTGTTCTTTCTAATTTGCTTACTAATTAAACTAGTGGGAGTCCGCAGCTGTTGCTAGTCTATGACAAGTAATTCAGCTGCATCTCAGGCTTTTTTCTGTCACCCCTTGCATGAAAACATCATTGCTACTTGCAAAAGGATAAACGAGAGTCAGATCCATTCTTTACCCCAGGTTTTCAGACAAGACAGCTGACTGTTCGTGAGATGCGCACATCAAATGCGTTCCACTTTCCTTCATCTTCTCCCTGTGGGTCTCCTGGAACGTCTGCCCGGGTCTCACGCCAGCCTTGCTTTCTTCCTTTCCCCCCCTCCAGGCTTCTGCACAGCCAAAGGGGATCTCATCAGCTCCATCCTTCACCCCAAGCCACTGAAACTCAGGTTTCGTAACGATGCGTTGAAGTTTGTCGGCTTCCTTGGAATCTTGGGTAAGTCGAGACACGGTTTCAAAAGATAGGAAAAGGCACCAGCTGTTCCTTCTAGTTTGAGGGGGCTCCAGTTTTAGAGATGCGGAAAGATGCCATCCTCTGTAGGTTCAAAATACTCCCATCTCAAGAGTCAGGACGGGGTTAGGGTGCCTCACCGCTATCACTGGCTTGAGCCAAGAAGTTCAGGAAGGCAGAACTCAAGCCTGTCTTGGACAGGGCATGGTTACAGACGGTGCTTCAGAAAAGCAGAGAGCTTCCACATTTTCATCACCCAGCAGCCCATCTGGAGCTTGGCTGGCCTCCAACTTTCTCTAAGTACATTTAGGTGTTTGGGGTGCAAGTCGATTAGTTTCTGCTGGCACTGCATTACCGGGAGCTTGGATAAAAGCAAGCTGCTGCCATTCCTGTTCTCTGTCCTCAGCACGTCCCACGTGGCACAGTGGGAGTCTCTGCTGCTCCCACCACAGCTGAGGAGCTGCTGGGCCCTTCAGCCTCTGGCCACTTCTCTGCAGCATCTCCTGCCTTTTGGGCCTTGCGCCTTCTTTCCCTCTTGTCCAGCTGGAAGTTCTTCAGGCCGGCTTATTCTTCTGCCTCAGCTCTGTCCTTGGGGGCTTCCGTTGGCTCCTTTGATGCTCATCTGGCCTTGTCTGCTGGGGTCCCAAGATTTTCATTTCTCTTCCCTCCAGCCTCCGTTGGAACCATCTACAGCATCATCATCTTTAGGAGACACCAGGTAAGTCCGGTGCCAGAAGGCCTCAGAGTCCCCCTCACCACCTCCCCCTGCACCCCAGGCCTCCAGCTGAGTACTGCTGCAGATGATGGACGGTCTCTGCGCCAGAACACGCAGCCCTCGCAGCTTGGGTGACAGAGAGGTTGCCCCAAGGGAAGAGGCCCTCTTCGGCCAGCCGCTCATCAAGCCTCTGCTATCGGGGGTGCCTGCAATCAGCTCTCGGATGGCAAGGATGGCAGCAGGTCTGGATGCCAGGCAGACACAAAGAGGAATACTCTTTCAACGGGATCGGATGTGACTGGCCTTCCCCATCTGGAAGCTGTGGCACCAAACATCACAAAGAACCTTAACGCAATTGTTTCGGTCTCTGTTGGCCTTTCTGGGTGGCTGGGAAGCCATTGCACCAATCTGAGTTTCTCACGCAGTTGCCATTGGCAGGTTTCTACGTGGTTCACAGCCCTCCGTGCTCTGGACATTGTGACAGTGGTTGTCCCCCCGGTCTTGCCAGCTGCAATGACGATCGGCACCATGTACGCCCAAGATCGGCTGAAACGGCAGGGCATCTTCTGCATCAGTCCCCAGCGCATCGACCTCTGTGGGAAGGTGCGCCTAGTTTGCTTTGACAAGGTGAGACCGCTGGAAGAGAGCTGGGTCCCGGGCTGCCTGGCCAAGGACCTCAGCCGCACCCTCACTTGGCTGGGATTCCTCCCAGACAGGGACCCTCACCGCTGACGGCATGGACGTCTGGGGAGTCGTTCCCCAGGCAAACAACTCTTTCCTGCCCATCGTCCATGAGCTGCGCCACCTGGCTGACGGGCCACTGCTCCGCTGCCTGGCCACTTGCCACGCCCTCTCTCTGTTTGGAGATCAGCCTGTAGGTGACCCAGTGGATCTCCGGGTGCTGGAGTCTACAGGATGGGTGAGGAAGAAACGCGCCTTGTCGTTTGGGGAACGTGGAAACCCATTTCCAGGGTTGCCTACCAGTTTGACCATATTCTCCCATGTGGACACAAATGGGAGAAGGGGTGAGGGGTTTGTCCCACTTGCTGAAGAGGGAAGAATCGGCACCCTACGTGACTCCAGGTCCAGTCGCTGCCCCTTTCAGTTGTTCTCTTTTCAGGAACAGAAAAAGATCCTGGTCCTCTTTGCCACCGTAAGCCCTGCTCCCCGATCCCGTTCCCAAGACTTAGCCTGGAGCTAATGAGTGTGCAGACTCTGACACGAGGTGCAGACCTGCTTCTTGTGGGACAAGGCAGCCCCTTCCTGCAGGGGAAGACTGGAAGGGCAGAGCGCCTGGTCTTCTCAGCCTCCTCTTTGCTTCTTCCAGTCTCTGGTGGAAACCGAAGGGCCTGAGGCGGAGACCTGCCTGGCCCCGGATTTTGGGACCAGAGCCCTGCTTGTCATGACTCCTCCGCTCCCGAGAGAGCAGCCTCCCAGCGTGGTGAGTGACGGGGACGCTGCAGCCGCGACCTTCCTCGGAGGAGGCCGAGCGCAGCGCAGGAGGCCACTTGGGCAAAGGTGGCTTGCAGAGCGTCCAAGGGAGGAAGATCTGGCCCACTGCCTCTCCCCTGCCTCGCAAGGCAAAAGGCTAAAGACAAACTGGCCCCGCAAAGAGGCCGTCCCGTTCTCTGGGCTGCTTTCAGGGGCTCAGCCGTGGCATCTCTTCCACAGAAGCACGCTGTCCCCATGGCTGTCCTCTGCCGCTTCCCATTTTCTTCAGCTCTGCGGAGGATGAGTGTTCTGGGGAAGGCTCCAGGAAACAGCCCCGTGGAGGCTTTCATGAAGGGAGCTCCAGAGACGGTGGTCAGCCTCTGCAAGAGAGAATCAGGTGCCTGTGCTCATCCCCGGCTTGCTCTCCGCTGAACCGTCCCAGAGGGGCGCTTGGCTAAGGAGTCCCTGGGAGGTTCAGCATTGCCTTGGGAGAGGGAGGGGTCCAGCGCGTCCCCGGGCAGCGGGGTGGGGCGGGGCCTCTTCTTCATGTCTTGCGAGAGTGGGGTTCCCTCTTCCTAAATGGTCGCTCTCGTCTCTTGGCCTTGCAGTCCCGCAGGGCTTTTCCCAGGAGCTGCATCGGTTCACGAGCGATGGATTCCGTGTTCTGGGGCTTGCTTATAAGCCCTTTGTGGCCGTTGGGAGCTTTGAAGAAGCCCAGAATGTGACCAGGTGGGTGGGTGGACTTCCGTCTCCTTGCACTTCTGTCATACCAGCCTGGGTTCCAGAGTTCTCCCTGGCAAACTCATCATTTCACTCTTTGGGTGACCTCCTTAGAAGACTATGGGAATACCACAGATAAAGTACCCATGATATTTTGATGACCAAGGTAATTAAGCATGGGATGGCACGGAGGCCACACTGAGCGCTCTGGCCAAACACATCGGTGGCATGCTAGAGCCCTGTGACCATTAAAATTCTTATTAATGACCCAGATTCTCATTAAATGATGGAAAATCGATGGAGGGAACACTTACCATATAGATGACACACCTGGACAGGATAGAAAACAGCAACAAAATCCCACAAGATTTGTCCTAGAGAAATGGCCTGAAATTCACCACTAAATGGAGAAAAATGCAAAATTCTTCATTGGGGGGCGGGAGAGATAAAATGCAAAGACAGGTTGAGGGATACCTGGAATATGTGAAAAAGATTATGGAATTGTAGTTCGTTACAAGCAAAATATGAGCCAGCTTGCAACGAGGTGATTGTGCAGTCAAAGGCAAAGTTAAACTTAATCCATAGAAATACAATTTTGAAAGTAATTAACCTACTATATTCTGCATTATTTGGACTTTCATTCAAATGCATCCAGTTCCGCCCTCCTCCCCCCTGCCCCCCCCCCCCCCCCGGTGTAAGAAAAACTCAAATTGTGTTAGGGTTGATGCAGTTCCCAAAATGTGTCTGGAAGAGGAGGCTGGACAGACTGACTGCCCGTTGGATTTCAGCACAAAACAGGTCAGCTGTGCCAGCCCTCCCATCCCTTGACTGTAGGATCCTCTGGGTCCTGCCAAGGGGCCCGCTGATGGAAGCTTTCTCCTTGGGCAAACAGAGACTGTGTGGAGAAGGATATGATCTTCCTTGGGCTCCTAGTCCTGAAGAATGTCCTCAAGCCTGAGACAGCGCCTGTCATCGGCATGCTGCGCAGTGCGGGCATCCGAACTGTCATGGTCACAGGTAACAGAAAGGGAGAAGGGGCTGGAAGTGGTGGCAGAGGGGGAATCCTCTTCTGCCTGCAAGACCTTGAACTGTGGGAGGACCGCAGATGGCTTCTAGCTGGAGATGAACTTCTTGGCTGGCAGGCTCAGGTCTCCTTTCCCTTTTGGTATTAGGGGACAACATGCTCACAGCAGTAAACGTGGCAAAGAGCTGTCAAATGATGGAGCCGCAGGAGCACGTGGTTTCCGTGAATGCCACGCCTCCCAGGTGTGGCAAGCCAGCTGCCTTCACCTTCATTCCTTCGGATGCCCCTGCAGAGCACGTCGAGGTCAGACTTCTTCCTGGCTAAACCCTCCTGACCGCTGGCCCGTCCGTCTGCTGCTCGCTCCTCAGACTGCAGTTGCTCTTTGGGGGAAGGGCCTGTCTCGCCTTTGCAAATCCGGGCATCTGGCTGGACCACCAGCCACTCCACGTTTCCTTTTAGAAAGAAGGGGAAGGTATCTGGGTCTCCAGATGTCCGTGTGCGTGTGTGAGGGAGGGGCGGGGCAGAAGCCTATTGAGAGCAGGCTGGTGCCGACGCACGCGCTGAGCAGAGATGCAAAAGCCATTGGGTGCTGGACTGTTGCAGGACGCTCACCAGCAGCAGCAGAGTGCCTTCCGGGAAGAGCGGTCGTGCTCATTTGCCATGAATGGGAAATCCTTTGCGATCCTTTGCGAGTACTTTCCAGACGACTTGCCCAAGGTAATGCTGGGGGACAGGAACGGGTCCGCTTGTCCTTTTTCTCCTCAGACCAGCCACCCTTCTTGCAGGACATTGCCGTTCCCGGTCGAGAGGCCGGGTCTACTGCCTGCCTTCCGGCATCGGGCTGACGGGAAGGGTGCTGGGGATGGGAGAGATGAGATGAGCTGAGATGAGCTGAGCCTCCGCCTGGCACCCTGATCATGGGTGTCTGGACTTCACCTGGGCCTTCTGCCCACAAAGGCAGAGCATGCCTCTCTCAGCTCTTCCCAACAGTGTCTTTCTCTGGGGCAACAGCAACTCCTGATCGTCCTAGTTGTTTCCCACTCCCAGAAAGGCAACGGCACAGCTCACCCTCTCTCGATGTCTTCTGCAGATACTAGTCCAAACCACCATTTTTGCACAGATGTTACCTGACCAGAAAACATGCTTGGTTGAGCATTTGCAAAATCTGAAGTAAGTATGGAGGCTGGTGGTAAGATTTCTCCACGTCCCTCTTGTGGAAGCGGGAGGGAGGAAGGAAGGAAGGGAGAGTGGAAGCACATGAAGAGTCTGGTCCCGAACAGACCCTCTCTTGCAAACCAAAGGCCCGCGGGGCTTTCTAGTCCAAATGAGGGCTTGGCCTGCAAGATTGAGAGTAGTCAGCACTACTGTTGCATTCAGAGAGAAAGGAAAAGCAGCAAAGCAAGTGGAAAAGCAGCGGGAGTTGCAGCCCGCTGGATTGGCTTGAGGTTGTCAGCTGAAATATACTAACCACGCTAAAGTCTGGATTTGTTGACCACCCCCCTTTTCCTTTTTGGAGAAAAGAGCAAGGGTGGGTGGGAATCAGTCTTTCGCTTTAGGGAACAACTGGCCTGTGTTGCCTACAGCTACTGTGTGGCCATGTGTGGGGATGGCGCCAACGACTGTGGGGCTCTGAAGGCAGCTGATGTGGGGATCTCGCTCTCTGAAGCAGAGGCCTCGGCAGTATCACCGTTCACTTCCCAAAAGGCCAACATCGAGTGCGTCCCCATCACCATAAGGCAAGTGAGGTGGAGCCACCTCTTCAGGAGCTGCTGGTGACTGATCAATGGCCATCTTTCTCTGGGGGCCCAATGACTCCCATCCAGATCCTCCTTTTCCTGAAATGGGTTGGGAATCTTGCTGACTTCATTGGGAGAGGGAAATTCAAATCTTGCATCCTTGCAGTAAACTACATTGACCACGTCCCTGCCTTTGAACATCTGGTTAAGTAACAGGTGTCTGAAGTACAGGAGGACTTTCCATCCAGAATCCAGACTTAATTTTTCCCTCTGGGCTACCTCCCAGAACTAGGAAGTGGGGGGACCCTTTTCCTTCAGTCAAATCCATCAAATGTTGGCTTTGGGTGGGGTTTCAACAGAGTTTTGATCTGTGTGAAATGAGGTCCTGCAGGTCTTCCTACAGCTCTCAGGCCCCCGATTCTGTGCGTGGGCCTCTGGGCAGGGTACTGGTCAAGTCTCACCTCTCTAACTGGTTCAGTTACTCCTTGGGAACACTCAGGGAAAGGCTTTGTGTGAAATTCAAGACACGTAAGCCGCTGCCTTGTTTAAGATGTAAACTTCTCTCAAATCCATTTACAAAGAAAGCCCGAGGATGAAGTTTCTGAGCGCAGAATTTCTCTTGAGTTAACTCACTGGATAAGCCCAATCCCAGCTCCCCCAGAAGGATGACTGGAAGCCTCTCCTCTTTAGGGAAGGGAGATGCTCCCTGGTCACCTCCTTTGGCGTCTTCAAATACATGGCGTTCTACAGCCTCATACAATTCGTTTCTGTGCTCCTGCTGTACACGGTAAGGCAGCCGTTTCCCTCCCTGCCCTTTTGGCCTGTTGCCTCTCAGGGTTCGCGGCGATTGTTGCAATCAGTGAGGTCTAGAAACCTGTAGGCCAGGCATGGGATTTGACCGAGGGATGACATCACAGATGGGGAAGCACACAAGGCAACAAAGCCTCACCCACACGAAACAAAATGCGTGGCTAAACCAGCAGAGAGAAAAAAAAGGAATTGGGTTCAACGGGATTAGAAAGCTTCTTAACGGGAACAGAAATAGCGATATTCAAAAGAGCTGGAAGAACAAGAGCCTCCACCGAGCCTGCCCAACGCACTAAGACCCCACAAGGGGGGCTTGGGGCTCCATGAGGGAGGCCTTGGACCAGAGCCCTGCCAACGGCCCACCTGGCTGGGAGGCCTCGAGACCAGAGGAGGTCTCCTGGGATGACCACAAGGAGGCCATCGCGTCTCCCCGTTCCTTTCCTCCCTCCCTCCCCCTTGTCTAGATCAACACCAACCTGAGCGATGGGCAGTACCTGTTCATTGACGCCATCATCACGACCACGATGGTTACCCTGATGGGCAAGACAGAGCCTGCCGAGGACTTGGGCCGCAAACGCCCACAGGGAGCCCTGATCAGCATCGTCGTCCTGGGCAGTCTTATCCTCCAAACGGCCCTCATCATCGCCGTCCTGGCCATCGTCTACTTCATCACCATCTCTCAGCAGTGGTGAGTGAGGGGAGACGAGGCCTGACAGATGAATCTCTCTGGCTGCTTTCGGTCGGTCTCACAGAGGCCAGTTCCTCGGCTGGCCGACACTGCTATGGGGCAGCCTTTCTTCCAGCCTCTGCAATCAGGGAGGGGGTGGGAAGAAAGAGTTGCTGTCAACCCAGCCTCAGCTGCCTGCCTTCCTCTCAGGTTCATCCCTTTGAACAGCACTGTAACAGCCCCCGCAAACCTCCCAAATTATGAAAATACAGCAGTCTTCTGCATCTCGGGCTTCCAGTACCTCATCTTGGCGGTAGTCGTGTCCAAAGGCCCCCCTTTCCGCAAGCGGCTTTATACAAACAGTAAGTCCTTCTGGGCAGCAGCTCTCCAGGCGGATGCTCTCCTCCGAAGAAGGCAAACGATGAGGCAGGCCTGAGCCTTCTCTCCGTCTTCTTCTCCCCAGCGCTATTTTTTATCGCCTTGATCTCGCTCTGTGGTCTCATGGTCTGGTTAACCATCTACCCACTGCCCTTCATGCAAAAGTTCCTCTATCTGAAGAACGCTGGTGACCTGAGCTTCAAAGGGATCTTGCTGGGAATGGCTGCCCTCCACTTCTTCATGGCTCTCATATTGGAGGTAACTAAGAGGCAATGAAGCTAGGAAAGCAGAATTTAGGAAATTACACATGGCAATGGAAATGGAAGAAGTTCATTTAAGTTCAGTAAAGCCCAAGCGAAGGTAGACCAGAAATCCCTTTTGTGTGGCTGGGCCAGAGTTGGCTTCTTAGAATGGATTGGATGAGTAGCCAAGGGCCAGGTGAGGAAAGCAACTGGTGGCGGGTCTCTTCGAAGCGTCAGACTGCCACTGTCAGCCAAGCACGGCCCAGCAGGTCACCCTTTCTTGCCCTGCTTCTTCTCCAGGTGGGTTTGGACCACGGCCTGCTGAATGGCTTTCGGAAGCTGTGTCGCAAGAAGGCATCCAAAAAGCTGTACAAGCGGCTGCAGTTGGAGCTGAGCCAGGAGAAGACCTTGTGGCCGCCTCTAAACTCACCTGTCTTTGCCCCCACCAGATGATACCAGCCTGTGGCTTTCTGCGTGCTGGTCAGGTCTCTGCTGCGTTTTCTCTTTGGGTCAAGTTCATTTCTCCCAGCAGCCAACCCTGTCCATTGTAATGGCTCCACCAACTGATAAGGGCAACTCGGACTCCCCTCCCCTTGATGCTTCTCATCCTCTAAAAACACTGGATGGGAACCTCTCGAACTTCACTTTCTCTCCAATCGATAGCAGAGTTGCTCTGCTGCAGAGAACAGAAGGACCCTTTTTACCAGCCTTTCAGCTGGAAGCCCCACTAGAGATCTTCAGGAGCTGGAGATTTGCATCTTGCGCTAACTTTTTCATCCGCTAACATTCTCCAACCTGCAACAGGTCTGACGGATGCTGGGAATCCTGTCCATCTAGGCTCAGAGGCTGGGCGTAGCATGTTGCGGAAATGCTGACGTGCTCCAAGGACAGCTTCCTTCAGTCCTTCCTTGTGATGGAATGGAATTATGAAGGCCAGGCTTAGGGCGAAAAACATTTTCTTACATCTCCTGAGGAGTGTGGGAGATACAAGAGGATGAGACTAGCACCTCCCTGAGGAATTCACAATGTTGTGGCTGGCGTTACTTGGTGGGAGCTGGGGTTTCAGTCTGGGAAGATTCTTGCTAGAGATTGTAGCTAATGAACATAGCTGGACTGAATTTACATGGTCTCTTGGAGTTCCTTGGGCTAGGCTTGACATTCCTGGAGATTCACCACCTCCCAAAGTATTTAACAAGGCAGCCGAGCCACTTGCAGTGCCAACGTTTCTAGCCAGTCTGGGAGGTCTTGCTTGAATCCCCTCCTCCTTCCCTAAACGGCGGAGCAGCCCTTTGTACTGCACGCTTGCTAAGAGAAAGCCAGCCGTCAAAGGCAAGAAGAAAACAATGGGTCAATTTCTGCTTTTGTCCCCTTTGCATGATGACCTTCGGTGGGCTCCGCATACACCTTCTGACTGCCAGACAGAGATTTTTAGCACAAGCGGCTGGCTTACCCACAACAGAACTTCAGCCCTGAGGAAAAGTGGTGTCGACTCGAGACACAGGGCTGCTCCCGGGCCAGTCTGGAATCTGCTCCGTTCCACAGGCCAGCAGACGGTCGTCTTTCTACTGCAAAACAGACCTGCGCTTCTCTGGCCATCTACCTTGCTTCCTGTTGGTGCTGTTTCTAGCTGTTAAAGATTCTTCTTCATCAGCTTCCAACGGACAGGCGCTCTCAGGGATGGTGCTTCTGCGGTCAGTACACACCTCCAAGACTCCCCCCTGCACCTGAAAAAGAGAGCCTGTGCAAGAGAGGACCAGAAAGAGCTTAACTGAGTCAGCTTCAGTTTGATTAGAGGGGTGGGGGGGTGCGCACGCACGTACACATGATTTTCTTCTTAATATTAGCGGTTATTTTTAGTTGACTGGATATTCAAAAGAGCTTGCAATGGAATCGTGGTAACGGTAACAGCATCAGCAATGTATTAAACCAGTAACTTTGCACGAAGAAAGGCTTTCACAAATACAGAAAAAGATGCCACGAAACCGACAGGAGACCTACCTAAAAGGTGGCACGGCGAGACCCGGTCGGAGAGACAGATGAGCAAAGAGCCGATGCGAGCCGTGCAGGGAGAGGAGCGTTTTGCTGCCGGAGCTGGGTGCTGGCAGAGGCGGCTTGTTCCTGAAGGCTGGAGAGCTTCTGGAAGAACTTCTGTGGGCTTGAGGCACCCGGGTGCACGTGCAAACGCCGGAGCTGCCCTCTGCCTCAAGAGGGGGAACAGCCGAGCGTCCGGAAAGGGACCGGAGGGGCCTTTCAGGAGACTCGCTCCAGGGCAGGCGGCAGAGTATCCCGATGGTCGAGGTCACTCGGTAGCGCCCGGGAGCCTTCCACACGCACCCGCGGCGTTCCTGACGTCGGCGGAGAAAGCGCCCAGACGAAGAAGCGGCTGTCTGCTGCAGGGCGAGCCACAGTACGTCCACACCACCAGCTCTTGCTTCCGCAAGGGGCCTATCAGCGGGACAGGAAGGCACAATCTCCTCCCATCTCTGACAAGGGTAGACTGCCTCTAGTCCTTGAGGCTTGGGATCAGCTTCTGGCTCAGAGCCGCCGTTAAAAGAGCTGGCCAGTTCCTCCTCCTCCTCCTCCTCCTCCTCCTCCTCCTCCTCAAGCCAGAGGCCATATTGCACCAGAGAGTCACAGCAGACAGTCGTGTCTGGTGGACTCTGGGCAATTTTCCACTGCGGACATTTGAAATAAGCTGACCAGATAAACTATAAACTATCAGGATTTTCTCATGGGAAGGTCACCCCGTTCGCTATACAACACCAAATGTTGAGACTACAAAGTATCTTGTGATTCTGTTATGATTTTCACTGCCACCTACTGCGCGTGTGTGTGTGTGTGTTAGTTATTCAGTGGGGGTGTTATACTAGCAATATATGGGAGTGAAATGCCCAGTAAGTTAGTGTGTGTGTTTTACTTTGAACAGTTAACCATGTAGGTTTTTATGGGTTATGTAGTCCTAACTAGTAACCAAGTAGTGAACCTCTTCTCTGAGAGTGTTTTTTTAGCTAGAGGCTTTGCAGTGATAAGTCTTGGAAGCTAACATGAGAAGAAGTCTTTGTTATATTCTATATTTTGTATGCAACTTGTATTTTGTGAAGTTTTGCATTTTTATCAATAAAGACCAGTTAGTTTATATTTTCTGACTGGATTTTCTTTAGAGAACAAAATATGGACATTGCATTTTGCAAGCTCTCATGCTGATGTGCATTTTCCTGAGAGCAGGATTTATGGGGTTCTTTGCTGCGCTCTGCGCGACATAAACGTGTGCCAGTCTCCCCTTCAAGCAGGGATAGGCGTGGATGCCGTGCTGCAACTTCATCCTCTGGAAAAGCTTAGATCCTGCTGCCTTGAGAGGAGTTGGCATTAGGACCCAGGAGGGAGGCTGCCTCGCTGGAGGCCTGGCTCCTTCTGCCTCTTTGGAAGGCAAACAGAGGAGACCCAGGCTTTGCAAGGAGAGCAAAGTCAACCACAGAGGAAGACAGACCACCGGGCTGGTAAGCGGGCAAGGGGCACGATAGGCTGCGTGGCAGGAAGGGGGCATTTCACGGCCAGAACCAGGAAGGGGTGCGAGGATGAATGCAGCAGGGTTGTCTTCGGAGTTGCCCCTCTTCTTCATTCAGGGAAACTCGAGCTTTCAAACAAACCCTCGGCAACAGAAAGCTAATAGCCAGTGGATCCCTTCTCCTGCTCCCCCTTTCAATGCCAGGCAAAGATCCCCAAAGGCAGGAACCAAGGTGAAGAGCAGTCAATCTGAATTCCACAGCTTGACGAGTAAGTGGGTTCTGCGGATATTGAAGCCCCCCTCCCCATTTCCTGACGTCTAGACGTTGGCCTGGGTTCCTTTCTCCAGAAAGTGACTTTTTGAAAGCACTGGCAATGGTGTCTGTCAGTGGGTGGGGGTTATTTCACAGCCATGAATTTTACCATTCAATCCTTGTGGCCAGGAAGGAGGGCTCCCTTTTGTTCTGCTACTTGTGCGGGGGGGGGGGGATGGGGATGGGGAGGTGGAGTTGTGGAGGGCTGTCGGCCATTCTTGGCTTTGCAGGAGCTGGCTGATTGCTCCCAGATGTGCCTCGCAGGAGCATCTGGTTTCTCTAAAGCGTGAGCCTCCTGCCTCTGGGGCAGCGAGTCCCTTCCCCTCATCAGCCTGGCCCCTCTGTGGCCAAGCGCAAGGGAAGCAAAGGGGGCTCAGCTCCAGGACCAGTGTTCTGGGTCCCTATGCAGCCTGACCCTACCTCTGCCTGCACGCAGGGAGCTCGTCCCCCAGCAGCGTGTGGCCCAAACCCGCCTGGCCTGGAAAGGGAAGCTGGGCCAGTCCGGGCTTTTCTCGGTTGCTTTCCCGGCCCTGAGAGCCTCACGGGCAGCCCTTGCCTTCAGCTCTTCTTTCCCATCTGCACGGGAGAGAATGAGCCGGTACACCTGGCAAAAGATTTCCGCTGGGGCACGAAATGAACTGTCCAGGAAACTTTCCTCAAGTACCAAGCGGGATCTGCTCCAGGATCTATTTTAATCTCTGCAGCGAGAAGCAAGTGTGTTACTTGGCCTGGAGTGATTTTGGCCAAAGCAGGCTGTTGGCCTGGACAAAGAAAAGGGATGTGCTTTCCTTCCTCCGCCCTCCTTCCCTTGCCACTCCTGCAGGGGCTGGGCATGGAGAAATCCAAGCAGTTAGAAAAAAGAGATCTCCAAGAATGCTCTGGGGGGCCCTCAGTCGCTCTGGGTCCCCAAAGATCAGCTGGAAGCAGTGCCTTTGCTACTCTCGATGCCTGCTGGGCCCATGCTTCCTTCGACAGACTGACAAAGTTGGGTTGGCAAAGGCCCGTGAAGATGCAGCGATAGGGAGGGTTCCCCAGCATCCCTTGCCGAGAGAATCTGGCTTGTGCTGGTGACAAGGTCCTTAGTAACCCAGAGATCGTCTGAACCAGCCCAGCCGGAGAGGCATCACAAATTCCCCCGCTAGCCCTGAAAGCCTGGGGGCCGTGCCAACGTTCCTTCTGTGTCGGTGGCAAATTTTTAAAGGCCACAAAAGGGTGGGTGGCGGTTCTGCCCTCCAGTCCAAGCAAGCAGGGCCCAAAGCTAATGAGGTCACGTGTCTTTCAGCTCGACTGATTCAGCTGCCTCTGGAGCCCCCGACAAGCATGAGGACTCTGGGCCTTCTCCTCCTCTGCCTACCAGGTGAGGGGCAAGCTGCACCATGCCCACCTCCCTCCTCCTGGGGCCACACGTCCCAGATTGCCTCAGCAAAACCTCTCCTTGTTTGAACAAAGGGATCCAGGACTCCCCCCCCCCCCAACATGGTTTGAATGGCATGCCCAGAACAGTGCAGCAAGGCAATGAAACGTAAGGCCTTTTCCCAGCCCACACCAACTGGGTGGAGGGAGCATCCTTGTATCAGGACTTGTCTGGCTGTGGGGTCACCCTGGAAAAAAACAGCTCTTCCCTCCTCTCAGCAGTACTTCTGGCTCAGGGACAGTATGGCCTCGATGACTCCGCCTACCCCGAGCCCCCATACACCCCTTATGAAATTGGTGAGTACCAGCAAGGGGCCGGGGGGGGGTCCTCGCTGCCATCCAGGCCCCTGATCCCGGTCAGAGGGTCGACCGTCATCTTTGCTGTTCTATCTGCTCACGTTTGGCAGCATCATACCCTTTTGCCTCTTCCTTGTTTTTAGAAAGCCAAGATTACTATGATTACGCCGGGAATGGTGAGTCTGCTCCGAAAGCCAAGCCTGACATGACCCCCTTGCTTCAGTGGCGGGCTGGCTAAAGCAAGACTCCCCTCTGCCTGTTCCCCTGCAGATCTCTCCCCCCACGGCCCAGAGGAGCAGTTCCAGTCCCAACAGCAGAATCAGCAGGAGGTCATCCCCGCCCCGACCCCGGGTGAGACCGCCTGCTTGGGCCTCGGAAGAGAAGCCCTCCCTGCCAACCAGCCCCCCCGCCCGGCTCTGCCGGGCTAACAGTTACTCACATAACGGGCTAACGGTTACTATCTCGGCTTTTCCCTAGATGTTTCTGAAACAGAGCCCACCGAACCAGGGCCCCTTGGTAAGAGGTCGCCAGCTCTGAAATCAGTCACTCCTTGTGATGTCTGCAACAAACAATTTGGTTTCTCAGGAGGGCTGAAATGCCCCCAATATACCTCTGTCACTAAGAGCTGCATCGGACTCCTTGGCCTACCGGGGTGGGGTGGGGAGGGGAGGGGAGGGGAGGGGAGGGGGCTCATCCAAAGTAAGCTACAGACTCAGGACTGAACATAGCTGCCCCCGCCTCCATCTTGTTCTTTGTCTCCAGATTGCCAGGAGGAGCAGTACCCCTGCACCAGGCTGTACTCCATCTACAAGCCTTGCAAGCAGTGTTTGAATGAGATCTGCTTTTACAGGTGAGGGGCCGCAATTAGGCCAGGCAGCAGCTTCCCCTGTACCTGGACCGAAACCCACCAAGGATCCCCCTTCATGTCCCTCCCACGCCAGGCTGCACTCCTTATCCAGCTTGCGAAGCCAAGACGTTCTTGTGGCTTTGCGTGTTGCGATCAGCCTGTGAGAAATGCTGCAGCCTATCCTACCGAAAGCTTTGCGGGTGGGAGGGGAGAGAAACTGCCTGCTAATTTAGGCGTTTCAATGTGTGCATGGGTGGGGAATCTGTTTAAATTCAGCTTCCAACAGTCATTTGAGAGACATGCAAGGTAACTAATTCTCATGCCTTTTCAGTCTCCGTAGGGTTTACGTGATCAATAAGGAAATCTGCGTTCGTACAGTCTGTGCTCATGAAGAACTCCTAAGAGGTATGCGCAAAGAGCCCCAGACCTTTGGGCTCCAAATGGGGGGGGGAGGCATGAAGATTACAGGGGAGCTGGCGGCCACTAGCCAGAAAGTCTGTTCAGGGGCACCGCCTTCCCAACAGGAGTTGGAACAGCTTTGCCTAAAACCTGGGGGGGGCTCTGCTCCTGACAGTGCCTTGCCTTCTGCCCCCCCAGCCGACCTTTGCCGCGACAGATTCTCCAAATGTGCCATCATGGCGACCAACGGCTTTTGCCAGACCATGGGCTCCTCTTGTGCCAGGAGCTGCGGTGGCTGCTGAGCAGAGATGGGGTCGTGGCAGTGAGGGAGGTGCTTCCAGACCACGGACGCACCTTGTTCGTGCCCAGAGGAGCCGCCCCGGCAGGGCTGCTCATTCTACGCGTGACTTGGCCTTTCCACAAGCAGCCCGGGGCTCTGAGGCTCTCGGGACCCCGCAGGGGCGGGGCAGCGCAGCCCAGCAGTCTCACGAGGGACCCAACGTTGGCCCTCCAGCATGCCAACTGTCACGCAGCTACCGGGTGGGTTTACTGTCTTGCAACTGTAACCTGTTTTTTGTATGAACCATTCTCCCCCCCCTTACTTTTCTACAAAATGTTTTAAAAATAAATAGACCAAACTTGTTACAACTAGTTTCATAAGAGAGAATTTTTCTGAGAGAAGATGGTGGCACCGTAGGACCCCTCCTCCCTGCATTTTCATGGCCCTTCCAAATAGAAAGGAGGGAGGGGGACCAAGGGGCTGCCAATCAAGTCTTTTATTACAAACTATTCCCCTTCTGCGTAATGAGCACCAGGAGCAAAATCAGTAACAACAGTTCCACTGATACAAAAATGACTTCCTACTTTCCTTGACTGACTGCTCCATAAAGAACCCCAACAGAGAAAAGTACATACCTGATTAGCCTCTACAGCTAGATAAAAAAACTTGGTCCCAATGGGCAACAGCCACCAATGCCCTTTGGCCCATCCCATCCTGGGATACCAAACGCTGTTCCAGGCACCGGTGGGCCCCACCTCCCCCTCTCAAGCCAGAGACTCACCCAGCACCGGCTCAGCCGCCCCCTTTCTGGCAGACGAGACGGTCCTCTGGCACGAGGACTGCCGCACATTTCCCCCCAGTGCTTCTCTTCTGTCCCCTTTACAGGGGGTGAATTTTCCTTCTGATCCAGCTTGGATCCAAGACGAAAGGAAGCTGTTCAAACCACGGTTACCTTCTTGAAAAGAATAAGGTAACAGTTCGCAATACCTTGTTGTGCTCAAGTCTAGACCCCGAGGTGCTGGAGGTCGGCAGCCCCCTCTTGCCGGGGCACCCTTTAGGGACCCAGGGGCTCGGCTCGCTCACTCCGCACGTCGGTGGGGCGGCCACAATGGCTAGTGTCCGGAAAAGAGAGAGGAAGCAGGGAAAGGGGGCTGCCCCTTCTGGACGCTGTGCTGCAGCTGCTCCTTCAGAGTCGAGATCTGTGGGGGAAAGGCCCCTTCACTGCACCATCCAGGCTGTGGGGACAAGGAGCGCAACAGCAGCTCGGCCGGGGGGCAAGGGAGCTCACCTGTTCCTCCAGCCCTTTGGCTCGATGACAGCGGGAACCGCGCAGGCACTCAACCACCCGCTGGCCCTCCTGCCGCTGTGGGGCAGACGCTTCACAAAGAGGCTTCTTTCCCTGGGCCTGCTCCAGCTCTGCCACCTGCGCCTGAGCCAGGCAAGAGGGCATCAGCGCTAAAGCCCACCGGGCTCCCCTGTGGAGACGCGGGACCAGCCCTTTCCCACGGGCCCTTGGGACACGCAGCAGCGCAGCAGTCCAACAGCGCCTGCTTTCACTGTCGAGTCCTGTCCCTTCCACTGGGCTGGCAGCCATGGGCCAGGCCTGACCTCTGGCAAGCCCGCAGGACTACAGGCAGTGGAGGGCCCTTTCCTTCCATTTGCTGGGGGAGGCTCAAAGCACACCCCTCCCCGAGCTGGAGAGAGGAGGCGCGCACAGCCAGGATCCGTTTGGCAACCCCAAAGGTTACTTCCCTGGGCTGCCTCCTGCCAGGGCCCGCTGCTGCCATGCCTCCCGAGGGGTTACCTCAAGCCGATGGATCTGCTGTTGGGCGTCCATCAGCTCCTGCTCCGCACCGGTGAGGGAACGATCCAGGCGCCCCTTCTCCACAGACAGTCGCACTGAGTCCTCGTGGGTCTTTAGCTTCTCACGCTCCACCTATCAAGCCCAAATCTTCTCAGTTGCTGCAGAAGGGGCCCCGCGACTCCCTCTAGTCCCACGAGCAGCAAAAGAGAATTTGGAGAAGAGCACTCTGCACAGACTCAGGACCAAAAACCACCCCGCAGGAGTAACTCCATTTACACGTTCCACGAGCCAAGCCGTGGCCCACGTGCCCAATTCATTTCCTCTCCTCTGGAAAACCTGAGCAGTGATTTAAGAACTCAGTCTTGTTCCTCTCCAAGCCTCCACGAGGCCTCTCACGCGCGCTTCCCGCGCAGCCGCACGGCTGACCTTGTCGAGGGTCCTCCGCAGGGCGCCCTTCTCCTTCTCCAGGCGCAGGGACAGGTGCTCTGCTTCCCGTTTCTCGCTCTCCAGCTGGGCCAGCGCCCTCTGCAGACTGCCGAGGCGCTCCTGGAGCAGGCGCCGGTCCTCCTGCGCCTTCTGCAGGCTCTGCAGGGCAGCCGCCTCCCCCTCCTGGCGTTGGTGCAGAAGCTGCGCGCAGGGGGAAGGGGGCACGTGAGAGTGAGTTTCCAGCAACAGACTCCGGGCCCGCCCCTGCCAGCTGGTCGGGAGCAGCGCCACCTCTTCAGCAGTGCCAGGCAACACTCTCTGCCCCACCCGAATGCTTCAGCCCTTGCCTCACAGGCCTGCTCCTTCTGCCACCAGCAACCGGGGGCAACCTTCCACCTGCTTCAGTGCGTGTGGCGAGCAAACCATGGGGATCGCTGCAGGTTCAAGCCACTCACGTCTTCCTGCTGCCGGCCCAGCCCCTCCAGCTCCTCCTTCTGGAGCTCCAGCTCAGCCTGCCGCCCCTTCAGGGCTTGGAGGCGCTCTGAAAGCGTCCCGTTCTGCTTCTTTGCTTCCGAGAGGGCCTGGCGGGCTGCATCCAGTCGCTCCTGAAACGGCAGGAAGGCGAGCGTGGGTCCTCCCAGTAGACTGGTGGGTGGCTTTGGCGGCGGAAGGCACTCCCGGTGCAGCCCTGGCCTTCCCATCGGGACGCACCCACCTGCAAGACCCTCTGCTCGTGCGCCCCGGCCGCCAGGGCCTTCTGCAGCTGCAGCACCTTCTCCTGGGCCAAGGCGGCGCCGCTCTGGCTCTCGGACAGGGTGGCCGTCAGCCCCTGCACCTTCTCCCTCAGGCAGCTCTCAGAATCTGCAGCCTTTGCCAGCGAGAGGTTGAGTCGGTCCAGGGAGTGCTGCAGCGCACCGGCTTTCGTCTCGCTCTCGGTCACCTGGGACGCGGCAGGAGCAGGCGCCGGTCAGGTTGGCAGAGGGGGAGCAGAGTCTCCGCTCTGTGCTTCGCTGTCAGGGGGTGGGGGGAGCGGGGGGCCCGGTGGTCCTCAGGCCCCCTGGTCACACGGCAAGCTCACCTGCCTCTGCAGAAGGCTGATGCGCTCCTGCAGAAGCTGGAGCTCGGCCTCCCGGTCGCTCAGCACCACCTTGGCCCGCTGCAATTCCCCTTCCAGCGACCGCCGTAGGAGCTCTAGCTTGGTGCTGCGGCTCTCCGAAGCGCCCAAGGCGTCTCTCAGGCGCCGTTTGTCCGTCTCCACCTTGGCCTCGTTGGCTTTCACCTTACTGAGCTTCTCCTGGAATAGGCGAGAGGGCGAAAGGGGCAATCCCAGCTGCCTCTGGCTCCCCGAGCCTCCCGTGAACCGGCAGAAGTGGGCTGAGCCGGTCCGAAGGTGGCCGGCCTGGCAGAAAGCCAAGCTCTGGAGGAGCGCAGCCGGCTCTGCCGCCACCCCTCGGCACGGCACCTGTCGTGGCAGGCTGGCTTTTGCATCCTGGGAGGAGGGAGCCAGGACGGGGAAGCCCTCCTGGGACTCGGCCCAGAGAAGGCTAGGGGGGGCAGCGGTTCTTCCCACCTCCACCCTTCTCCAGGTGGGGAGCGGGGCAAACACGCCCGCTCCGAGGCTCCCCGCGCACCCACCTGCGCGGCCCTCCGCTCGCTTTCGGCCACCTGCAGGTCGTGCTCCAGCGCGGCCAGCTTCTCTGCCTGGGCCTTGCGCTCCCGCTCGCTCCAGCGCAGGGTCTCCTCCCGAAGCATCAGGGCCGTCTGAGCCCCCGTCAGTTTCCCGTCCACGCTGCGCCTCTCTGCAGGAAGAGTACTGCGTGTGCTCGGGAATGGGACCTCCAGTGCCACCTTCTCCTTCTCTGAGGCAGGAAGCTTACAGGAACAGCGGGCTGGGCCCCCATTTCTCAAGGGCGCAAACCGAAAGAAGGTGCCCCTCAGATGACAGGATGTCCCCTTCGCCGAGCACCGACGGGCAGCCGGTGCCGGATCGTGTAGGCAAGACTGAAAGGCCACTGGGCTTTCTTAACAGCTGGTTTTACTGAAATTGACCTGTGTTTATTCAGGAGAAGGTGCTCTGCTTATTCTCCCTCTTTCTGGAAGTATCTGGAAGCATCCAGAGAGAAAGCCATGTCCGTGAGAAGCAGAGCACGAAAGCAAGCATTCAACCCAGGCTCTGCGTTTCGGGGCACAGCCGCTTATTTCACGGGAAGCAGGGAGAGAGCTACCTTCCTCGCACTCCGCCACCTGCTTCTGCAGCTGCTGCACACGGCTGCTGGCCAGATCGCGCTGGGACTCCATCTCGGCCAGCTGGCAGTTCAGGGGACCTAGCCGGGAACGAGCTTCATCCTGGATGCCAAAAGACAGGAGGAAAACGCAGCCGAGATTCGGGGGAGGCATCGGCTGCCGCAGCCGGCCAAAGCACAACTCATCCCGGCTCCCCTCCTCGTACCCGCTCTTGCTGCGCCTCCCTCAGCTCTTCCAGGAAGCCTCGCAGCACGCTCCGAACCACCTCCGGGTCGATGTCTGCCACCCGCCGCTCGCCCCGGCTGGGAGACGGGGGGCGCTCCAGTGAGAGGGGGAGGGGGATCGGGCCACCGGCCAACGAGGTGGAGCTGCCGTTGGGCCCCTCGCCGGCAGAGGTGCCTACAGAGGGGCAAGAGGAAGCAGCTGTTGCCCGCCCAGCATCGGAGCCCGACGGAGCCCTCGAGGAGACTTCTGAGAGATCTACCTTTAGGCGAGGGGAAGAGCCTCTTCGGGGAGCCACCGTGGGCATGGCCCCTGCGGCCGACACCCAGGGTACGCCAGAGGGCCGAGTGGAGGCTGCCCAGCTTGTGCTCCGCCTCACGTCTCAGCCCCTCAACGCGGGCCAGCTCCGCTCCCAGGCCCTGAGCACGCCCCTCGGCCGCACTCAGCCGCAGGCCCAGCTCGGCCCCCTCCGCCTGGGCCTTCTCCAGTTTGATCTCCAGGTTGCGGGCGTTGTCCAGCAGCTTCTTCTCCTTGACTCGGGCTTCCTCCAGGCTCCCCAGCAGCCCCTTTTCCCTCAGGCGGGACTCGTGCTCCAGGTCCGTGAGCTTCCGGTGCAGGTCGTGGAGCTGAAAGGAGAGACGTGCCGCAGGAGACGCTCCGAGGCCTCTCGGCATCGCAGAGACAGGGAGGCCACGGGGCCCAAACCCCTGCCCTCCCGGCCAAATGCAGACGGGGACACTTTAAATGCACGACAACAACGGGCTGTTGGAGCCACAGTTGTTATTTCTTGGCAGCGCTAGGCACGAGGAAGAGCCCCAGCAGGAACCCAACTCCGAGCCTGCCTCACCTCCTTCCGGGCCGACTCCCGGCTGGCCTCGGTCTCCACGATCTTCTGCTTGAGGCCAAAGGATTCCCGCCGGCTCTCCTCCTCCCGCTGTTCATCAAGCGCAACCCGGGCCTGGAGCTCTGCCACCTCCTTGCTCTTCTTGCTGTTTTCGCTATCAAGCATCTTGACCTGAGAACAGGAAACAGAGCAAAAGGCTTGGGAAAGGCAGGAGAGCGAGTGCTCCAAAGGCGTTTCACCGGGAGGCAGAGTGGGCTCGCCCAGCTCACGGCCTGGTCCAAAGTCTACCATGGCCCCCGCCCCGATAGACAGGAAGGCAAAAAAACAGAAAGACAGACAGACAGACAGACAGACCGACCGACCACTGGGAATGACGAGGAGGAGAGGGGTGTAGCATGGCAGAGTTGGAGCCTCCAGCTGGGCAGAAGCAGGGCTCCCGTCAGCCACCGCCAACCCTTGCTCAGCCCGCCTGGCCAGGTCTCTCCCGTTCGCACCCCGCACCTGTCTCCGCAGCTCCTGCAACTCCCTACGGGCCTCCAGCCGCGACTGCTCCACCTCTTGGAGGCCGCTGCGCACGTCTGCGGCCTCCTTGCTGGCAGCTGCTTGGGCCTCTTTCAAGATTGAAATCTTCTGGTCCTTCTCCTCAGTTGCGCGCTTCAAACTGGAGAGACAAAAAAAAAAGGGGGAGCCATCTTCGGGGGATCCACGAGCCCATCCCATTCCAAAGGGGCAAAGCTCAGCAGTGGCTCCAGGCCAGGCCAGGCCAGGGAGCCTGAAAACCGCTGGAGGTTCTGGAGGCATGGGAAGAAGCCTCTTGGCCCTGGCCAGGCCCGAACGCCACGAAGCCGCTCTGTCACTGATCTGCTAGGGGAAGGGGAAGGGGAAGGCTGGCGTAAGGGGAAAAGAGAACAGAACAGCAGTCAAGGGAGCCTATAGCTGAGGTCCCGTCTACAGGTTCGCCAGCTTCCCCTCTGCTGACGATCCAGCAGGAATTGCTTGCTGGAGATGCTCCCGGATCCAGTCTGCACCTTCGTGGCGAAAGCAGCATTTCTTAGAGGACAGGCCTCTAAGACTCCAGCCCCCTCAACAGCCCCCCTCCGCTTGGCCTCCTTCTGGCCAGAAGCCCCATCAGCCACAGCGCCTCTTCCTTCAGAAGGGGTTAGCGGGAGCAGCTCAGACCCACCTGATGCGCTCGCTCTCAGCCCGCTTCAGGGCAACGCGCAGCTCCGTATTGGACCTCTGCAAGGCCTCCTTCTCCTTGCCCTCGTCGCTCAGGCCACGGCGCAGGTCCACCACCTCCTTGCGTTGGAGATCGTGGGCCTCCTGGGCCTCACGCACCTTGCGGTGGGCCTCCACCAGCTCCCGGCGAATTAGTTCCCGGGCGTCCTCCAGCAGCCGCAGCCGTGTCTTTAGCTCCTCCACCTGGACAGTCGAGTTCCCTTTTTATTTTTGCAGCCGCAGGACATGAGATCTGCGGGGCTTCCGTCAAAGGGCCACAACTGAGTATCTAAGAATGCAGCCCTTCCCTCTGCAGCACCCAGGCACCCTCCTCGCTTCTGCCCCTGCGGCCCCTCACCTCGCAGAGGGCAGACTCGCGCTGTTTTGCCAGTTCTCTGGCCTGCTCCTGCAGGGCCTTCGCCTCTCGTTTGTGCCCCGCGATGGCATCTTCCAACTGCGAACGCAGATTTCGCAGCTCCGAATTCAAAGCACCGACGGTGCTCTGGGTAAAGAGAGACGACTCCTTTAACCACTCTGTGCCTACCCAGAAACGCCCCACCCACGAAGAACCACTGGCAGGCAGGCAGAAAGAGGCCATGGTGCCCCCTGCTGTGGCTAAACTCCACCTCCTGTTAAGCCGGGCGGTTTATGTACCGGGCGGTCCGCTCCTCATTAAGCCACCCCAGCTACCCAGGGCGGCCTTGGAGGAAGAAAGCCAAGGGGAATGCTTGTAGTCAATGCAGGCGCAGAAGTGCGCCCCATTTGCAGGGAACAGCCCTGCCCAATCCTGGATTTCCCTCCAGAGCCTGCAGGTCCTCCTACCCGCTCCTGCTCCTGGCGGCTGTGGCTCTCGCGCTTCTGCCTTTCCAGCTCCACGGTGACACTGGCCAAGCTCTGCTGGGTGGCCAGGAGCTTCTCCAGGAGGACAGCCTTCTCCAAGTCTTTTACAGATAGCGCCTGGACAAGGAGCAGGAACGGGTCACCCAGTGAGCTTCTCTAGCCAGCCGAAGAGCTGGTGCAGTGGAAGACGTCTCACAACCACCCCCAATCCAACACCTCCGGCGGTAGAGGAACTTCCCACCAGACGGCCAGCTGGCGGCTTCCTGCGATGCTCACAAGAGGCCAGATTCCTGCCCCTGTAACCCAACTGGGTTTTTTTTTTTTACACAATCCAGGAATTTTGCCTCTGCTCCGTGGGGGCCAAGCAAAGTGTGCTTCTAGCCTCTGCTGAGAGAAACCCTATCTTATCTCCTCGACTTCTTCGGCAGCAGCAGCAGCAGCAGCAGCAGCAGCAACAACATGGACATTACTAACAATTCCAGAGCACCGGATGACGTTATTCTCATTCCTCCCCTGCCCCTTCCAGAGCCTGTCATCGCATTTCAGCAGGAAGCGTGCGCGCCCCCGCGCAGGTCCTCTTCCCACCTGCTGCTTCTCATTTTCGGCCAGGAGGAGGCCCTCGTCCCGCTCCCGGTGCAGAGCCGTAACCTCGGCACTCAGCTCCTCCTTCTCAGCCTCGTGGTGGGCCAGCAGCTCCTCCCGCTCCTGCGCCAGCCGGTGCAGCAACTGCTCCCGCTCGGCCTCCAGCTCCTGCCGCAGCGCTTCCTGCCCGGACAAGAGACTGACGGGGATCTTGGAGGGGGTGGCCAGGGGGTCCCCCCTCCACCGCTCAGGGACAACAAACACATCCCGAGACTGGCTGGGGAGCTCTGGTTTCCCCCAGGGTTTCTCACTGCAGCTTCAACAGTATCTCCCCATGGGGAAAGGCCAGAGAAAACCAGGAGGCTGCAGATTCAGAAGGGCACGTTCAAAAAAGCACGGGAACAAATTACGGAACGCGTTGCTGCAAGACGGTGGGGAGAGGAATTACTACCGCGAGCTCCCCAAAGGCAGCTGCTGGGGAGGAGCAAAAAGGGGAGGCTTCCTGAAGGGGCCCCCACGCAGCCTCCCACCCCCAGCACGAGGCCTCAGATTCCATCCTACCTTCTCCCGCTGGAGACGCTCAACCTCCTCCTGGGCAGCTTGCACGCTCCTCCGGGCACCCTGGGCCTCCTGCTCCGCCAGGGCATGGTTCTGGGCCACAAGCTCCTTGTCCCTCTCCAGACGGCTCACCTCCATCTCCATCTGCTTACGGAGGTTGGCAAGCTCCGCTGGGGGGGGTAGGATAAAGAGGTGGAGGTGGGGGGCTGCAAAGAACTCGTGCCCCGCCTTTCCTCTGCCCAAGAGTCAAGGGCCATGACTCTGTGCAAAGGCAAAGGGGAGATCGTGTGTGTGTGTGTGTGTGTGTGTGTGTCTCCTCACTGCATTTGGAGGGCAAACCTTCCCTGGGCAGGAGGACGACAAGGTGGTTCCCTGACTGGGTCCACACCCATTAAAAGGGTTAGGGTTAGGGGAGAACCATGAGCTCAGAAAGGGAAAGGCCCCCCCCCCCCCCCCGCCCCGGTACCTTGCAAAGCTTCTTTGGCCAGAAGCATGCTCTGGCTGCCAGCTTCCAGCTGCCCCTTCTGGGAGTCCAGGTGAGCCAGACGACACTGGGTCTCAAACAGCGTGGTCTCCAAAGAGTCCTTTCCAGACCTGGCCAGCACAAGGACCGCCCAAATTAGGCTGGGGCGCTAGGCTACGTCTCACCCCCTTTTCAGTCAGGCCTTCCAGCTGCGGTTGGAGCGCTAAGCTTCTTCCCACCCTGCCCGCCCCCCACTCCACTCGTTGGCCTGTTCGCCACCTCGGGGCCAGATACTGACGACAAGGATACCCGCTGAGCCTCGGCGCTGCTTCCCCAGGACAGAAAAGCCTTCCAGCGATGTGTGACTCTCCTGCAAGATCTGATTCTGGCAACAGTCCTTGAGGAAGGAGAGCAAGACCTGCACCAAGCCTCTGTTGCTCTTCCTTCTGTGGCCCAAACGCAGGAGCTGCCATGCCACAATGTGTTTGCAAACACCAGTGCACCTTGGTTACCGCTTAGCGATCATCCAGTTCCTCCAGGCTCCAGCAGCCACCCACCTGAGGCCAGCAAGCTCCTCCACCAGACTATGGTTCTCCCGCTCTAAGGCTGCGACCTGCACCAGCAAGCCGGCCTTCTCCTTCATCAGTGCCTCCTTCTCCCGGGCCACCCGGAGCACGGACTCCTGCTGGCGCTCCAGCTCCTGGCGGGCCTGGCCCAGCTCCTCGCTGGCAGTGTTCCTTTGGCGGGACAGCTGAGAAGGGGGTGAGAAAGGCAGCATGGCAGTTGCCAAGGCTCTGCCGTTCGGAGCCAGAGGATGAGACAGCCCATCCTTGAGATAAACAGCCTTTGCCACAGGGCAGACCATGGGGAACCAGAATCAGGGAACTGAACGCCCAGGTCTACAGGAGGCACGGGTGTTGCAAATGCGGTTGAGCGCAGAGCCACCCGTGCCTCCGTTACTCGAGTCCGGTAAAAGGTTCCCTTAATGCAGCTCAGGCCCCGCATGGAGTGCTTGCTGGACCCAACTTAGCGGTTTCACAAGATTTCAATTCCTAGTAGCCCGGGAGAAGACCCAGTAGCCCAAGAAGGAAAAACAGGAGCCATCCACAACATACAGTGTATGGACTGTAACAGCCGCTACATAGGACAGACAAGCAGAGGGCTAGCAGAGCGCATCCGTGAACACCGACGAGCAGCCAGAAGACACGGCAGAAACTCCTTAATCTCACAACACGTGGACACTCAACCACAGTTTCAATGGGGAAACTGTCAGCATCTTAGACCAAGCTAAATCCAAAAACGTGAGGGAATTCCTGGAAGGTTGGTATTCAGACGAGGCAGCCATCAACAGGCGCACAGAGATAAGCAACATCTACACGCTATTCAGAAAAGACAATAGAAAGGAAACAAAAAGACCGGAACTCCTCCTCACCAGCCATCAGCACCCAGATAAACAGCAGACACACAATCAGGCAGTAAAGGACAGCCTAATCTAGGAGCTACCAAGGAAGAAGCAACGCCCCCTCCAAGGCGGACAGGGCAAGCTGCCGTATGTAAACAGAGAGCAAACCCCACTCCTTCCTAGCGCTGAAGAGAAACGTCTGCAAGAAAACAACCAAGCTCAGAGAACCTCAAGGACTTTACACTTCAACTCCAAATAGCGGAAGCTCGGCAAGGCTCACGGGCAGCACTGACGTCCTGCCCGTAGAGCAACCCAGCCTTCGCTAAGGAAGCGCTGAGCAGAACAGGATCCTCTGAAGGCGCCCGGCCCTGAACCCTCTGCCCAGGGTCCCCGCTTAAGCTGCTCTTTACCTGCCCCAGCTGCTCCCGGAGCTGGCCTTTCTCCTTCTGCAGGGCCAGCAGCTCCTGCTCCAGAGCCTCCTGGCTCTGCTCCACCGCCTGCAGGGAGTGGCCCAGCCCTCGGTGCTCCGAGTCGAGCTCCAGCTTCTCCTGCGCCAGACGGACCAGATCATCCCGGATGCTGGCCTTCTCCAGTTCTGCCTCCTGCTTCTTGCGCAGGAGAGAAGCCTTCTCCTCCTCCAGCTGCCCAAAGGAGACACCCAAGGCCACGGTGAGGGACAGCGGGTGCTGCTCCTCTCCCCCCTCCCTCTGGCCTATTCCAGCTGGGACGCAGCCATCTCCTAACGTCCCCGCCTCTCCCTTTAAGGCCACCGCCGCTGAGCAAGGAGCAGCTGCTGCAGAACACGGGATGCACTTTGCATCGAGAAGCATCCACGGAAGGCCAGCAAACACTGCAGTGCCTGACCTCTGGCTTCTGCAGTGCCTGACCTCTGGCTTCCGCACTGCGAGTACTCTATGGCGTGGCTCTCCAGAAAAATGGAGGCGGGGGGCACAAGACAGGCAGAGGAGCATGAGGGGTGCCTCTGCAACCGTGCTGGGCACAGGGCAATCACCCGGGCCGCAGTCACCCCTCCAAACCCTTACCTGGATAAGAATCTGGCTCAGCTCCATTTTGTCCTGTGCCAGCCCTTCATTGAGGGCACTCATTTTGGCAAGGGAGTCACGCGTTGAAGCCTCCTCAGCCTTCAGACGGTTCAGAGCTACTTCCAGCTCAGCCCGGCTCACCTCGTTCTAGACGGGAAGAAGAGGGCCACGGTGGTGAAGGCAGCCTGTGAGAGCCAAGCGGTGACAGGGGCCTTTCCAAAGAGAGCACGGCGGGCCTCTTCCAGCTTCAGGAGCTAAGGTGGGTTCTGGTGCCAAGGCCAGTGCTGCTCACAAACAGTCCTCTTGCTCCAGTCAATGTGGGCCGCTCAGGGCTGCTGGAAAAGGATGGCCTCCCCCCTCAGAAACCTCTGATGGCTGCTGCTGATCCCTCCCGGGCCTTGAGACCTCCAGCAGGGCGCCTTGCCTTGGCAAGTGCTTCGGCTCCTTTGGCCTTCTCGTCTTCCAGCACCTCCTTCTCCAGAGTTACTTTACTGAGAACTTCCTTCATCAGCACCAGCTCGTTCTTCAGACTGGACTTGGCGGCCTCCAGCTGCTCCAGCTGTTCATGGCTATCAGCAGGGCAAAGAAAGGAGAATCATGAGGGCTTTTCAGAGACTACGGGGGGCACGGCCAAACTCAACAGGCTCTGTCCCTGAAATGGCAACAGCCAGGATGAGCCCAACGGAGGGCAGGCCGGAGCCCCCCCGCCATCAGCAGACCTCCTCCCCGAACCAGGGACTTGTTCTCACAAGGTTTGGAACCCTCAGAGTCGGGCCTCCTCTGCGGTCTCCCTGAGCATTGTCCTGCCGTTTGCTTAGCCAGACCCAAACGAGGCCTCTCTCCTCTGCCTTCGTGCGGGGTTCCTCCCAACCCAACCCAACCCAGCACCCACCCACCTCTGTTCAACTTCCTTCCAGGCACGCTCCTGATCCTTCAGGAGGTCCTCTTTTTCCTCCTCCAGGGCATCGAGCTGGTGCCTGAGGTCGCTGCCGGTGAGCTGCAGTTTCTCCTTCTCTTGACACACCTCTTCCAGTTCCTGCTGCGCAGCCCGGAGGCTCTTCTCCCAGGACAGCTTCTCACTGACAGGGGAGAAAGCCGCCGCCTTGTGGGCACCGACAGCAGGGAACAGCATGTAGCACCCGTTCCATTGCCCAAGGCAGCTCTAGCCTTCCCAAGGCTCACCCTGGTGGCCTCTCAAAAGCAGAAGAGGAGCAGGAAGGGCCACCAGCGGCCAGATTTGGCCAGAGAGAGCCTCTTCCTGATGCCTCTGCAGCCAATATCATGCTTTTAATGAAGAGCTCAGCGGGTACAACACAGGTTTTATCCACTTACTAGCTACCAAAACTACAAAACTGCTTGCTCTCGGAATCAAGCGAAGGACTCCATCCAGAACCACTTGAGAGTAAGCTGTAGCGTTTCCGCAATGCCCCCAAGAAAGAATCCTGGAATAGCCTTCCCACACTCAACTCACAGTACAGTGTCACCACAAAAAGGTGGAAGTTTAGGGGGAAAAAGGGGGCGGGATTATCTACTCCTTGTTTTCTTCCACGAGCCTCCAATCCATATTCCCCCGCACACCCGGCAAAGCACAAAGGCCGAGCAGATCTCCCTCCCAGAGCACAAACACCAACCCCAACTGAGGCAACCTGCAGCTCCCCCAGAAAGGCAGAGCAGGCCTCCTCCCTCCCCGCAAAGCTCAAGCACTGTTTGGGGACAAGTGAGCCCGGACTCCTCTTCTTACCAGCCCAGCAGCTCTGCTGCAGACCGGAAACGGCTGGCGTCCTGGCCCGCGTCCTCCCTGGCCCGAGCCAGACTCTCCACCTCGTTTCGCAGCTGCAAGACTACCTGCTCCAGAGACCGTCGCTCGTTGTCACTCTCGGCCAGCTGCCTCTTCAGGGAAGACACCAGGTCCTGAGCGGCCTCGTATTTTCCGCGGAGTTCCTGGGTGCAGAAACAAACTGAGTTACGTGCTGGGACAGGCGAAGGGGAAATGGTCTCCCCGCCCCCACCACATGGACACTCAGGGCCAAGGAAAGCAGAATCGAGTATGCAGAACCAATACAGGAAAGAAAGTCCATCTATGCCAAGCACACTGTCCCAGGTGTCTGCGGAAAACCACAGAGACGGGATTCCTTTGGCATTCTTTCTTAAAACTTTCTCATGATGGCTCTCTGGATGGCTAGGAGGTTACACCAAAAAAAAAAAGAAAAGAAAGCTAAGATGGCCAGAGGGCCTGGTCTGGGGAAAGCAGAAGAGTCAGAATGTAGAGCACAAGACGTGCAGGACCACAGTCAGCCTCCCCTCTCAAGCATCCAATGGAGAGGGAAGCAGGATGCTCCCCCCGGCCCCGGGGCTTCTTGGCTGCACGCCGGGGACCGCCACCCGCCTCACCTGCAGCTGCAGCTGGCGCTTCCGTAGGGCAGACTGTACTGCAGCCAGGGTGGAGGTTGCAAAGACGGGAGAGAGGCTGCGCCGGGGAGAGGACAAGCGCCGCGCACGGGTGCCATCGCTGCCTGAAATGTCAGCTGTCTGGTCAGGGGCCAGAAGGGGTCCGGTGCTGTCTGCATCTGAGATCACCGCCTGCGAGATGGGCCAAACCAAACAGCGCACAAAAGCGCCTCGCTTATCGCCGCCCGCTCTCTCGATGCCCGCGTAGAGACGAGATGCGTGCGCAATCCACCTCCTAGACATCTCGGGCTGCCCAGCCGTACCTGGGTGAGATCTCGCAGCACCTGCTGCAGCTTCTCGGCTTCCGTCCGCAGAGCTTCCACCTCCACAGCCTGTTCCTGCGCACGGGAGGCTTCCTGCAGCCGTAAAGGCAGGACTAGTCAAGCACATTGGGGATGTGGGCTGGAGGAACGGGACCCAGAGGAAGATCTGGCCTGAACGTTTCCAGTTCAGTTGCAGGGATCACGTAGTCCCTCCCCTCCCCTCCCCTCCCCACACCGGTCCAAACGACATTCTCAGTCTCACAACACCTGACGCCCGTCCACCCCCCAGTGCCAACCCCCTGCTTCTGCTTCTCACCAAGGTCTCCAGCCTGTGGGTCAGCACTTCAATCGTCCTGCCCTTCTCCAGGTTCTGCCCTTTGAGGCGCTCCAGACCCGAAAGAGCTTCACTGAGCCTGAAGCCAGAGCAAAGCCACCAAGTCAGTCTCGCGGTGGCAGCTGCAATCTCAGGGCCTGGTCCTCCACAGCCCTCAAGCAGAGCCTTTGCTGGAGCAAGCTCTCTCCCACTGAGCCCACCTGCTGCTCAGCTCTGCCTTCTCCGTGTCACACCGGACCTGCAGCTGAATCACGTCGCGGACCTTGTCCTTCAGTTGCTCCTCCAGCTGAGCTGTCAGGAGGGCCTGCTTCTCCACGGCTGCGCTGGCCCCGCTCTCCGACAGGCGAAGGCGGCTGCTCAGGTTCAGGCAGGTGGCGTGCACTGTGCGGCTCGACCGGGACAGCTCGTTGTTCAGCTCCGAGAGGTCCCTGCGGGAGGAAGAGTCCTTTGCCTCGCAAGCACGCAAGAAGAGTCCCAGTTAAAAGCATTCCCTGGAAGCCACGCGTGGAAGTGCGAGGCTACAATTCTACAACTTTGTCGCTTAAGGTGCTTTACGATTCCAGGCAAGCACAAGAAAAGAGAGCTTTTGGAGCAGGGAACGAAGCTGAGCAGCCTCAGAAAAGAAGACGTCTCTGGCGGAAACAGGCGTAGAAGCGCAGTACAGTCCGTGCTGGGCTCCAGCGGCCCAGGAAGTGGCTCTTACGGGACCTTAGCATAGAGAGCTTGATCATAATATACAGGCACCGGTCTTCCTGGCGCGCAGAACATTATCTGCACGCATCCTTAATTGGGAAAGTACCTCTTTAGCTCTCTTAAGCGGGTCACCCGGCAAAACATGAGATTCCAGAGAACTCTCGCCTTGCCAATCCCAGTTTAAAACTCACACATGCCCTCCGCGCCGGGGTCCCGGCCCTGACCTTTCCATCATGGTCTTCGTTTCACTGAAGTGCCTCCTGAGGCTGACCACTTGTCGCCAGAGGGTGAGCAGCCGGTTGTGCTCACTGCTGAAATAGGCGTTGAAGGACTGAGGAGGGAGAAGAGGAGGGAACCGCAGTGACCTTGGGAAGAACCTCAGGCCCTGGCGCCCCAGGCAGCCCTCGCGTACGTTCCCTTGCCCCACACCCCGTCCTGGGTCAAGCTTTTGCCCGGCCTATTCAACCGGAAAGGAATCCTCCCCATGCGAAGCAAGGCCCCCCTTCCGGTCTCCCCAGGCCTCCAGCCCCGAACCTCTTCCTCTCGCCTCCATTCTGCCTCTCGTTGCTGCAGCTCATCTCGGGCTTTGCTCCAGTCCACGGTCAGCTTCCGGATGTCCTCGCTAAGGGCCTGGTTGGCCACGTTGGCTTGGTCCAGCTGTTCCCTCAGCATGGCATTGACCTGGGCCAAACTGGCACTCCTGAAGGTTAGAGGAGGTGCAGGGGCATCATTGCCCTCGCCCAGCAGGCCAAGAGATTCAGCCCACTGCTGGGTGTGCTCGAGGCAGCCCAAGGCAAAGCTGACATGCCAGGGGGGCACGCTAATAAAGCAGCTGAGCGGTGGTCACAGCTTTTCTTCACCCTCTTACCTTTGCTGCTCTTCCTCTAAACGGATCAAAGCGTTTTCTAGGTCATTGCTGTGATCTTCATCATGACATAGATATGACTCAGCTGTGTCCAAGTGGCCCTAGAAGGCAGCAGCAGAGGAAAAAAGGAAGAGCAGAGTCCCAACGTCCCTGTTAGGGCTCAACTGGGGCTTTTCTAAACTGGAGGAAGCCAGGGTTCCTGAATGCCTGCTTAATCCCAGCCTCTTCCCCCTTCAGTGTGAACCCCTCACCCAAGCGATGGGGGTCAGTAGCCCATGCTCGTCCTCAGCTCTTTTCCCTCACCTTGCCAGTCCGCTTCTTAGGTCTGGAAAACCCCCAAAGTCCCCTGACCCTGAGATGCCAGGCCCTGGGGAAACAGGTCCTTGATGCCACAGATCCAAACAGGACAGAGGCGCTTTCCTTCTGCTCAGAGAAGGCAGTGGGGGGCACCGCACAGCTTAAACTCATGAGCTCCCAGAATCTTCTGGGGAAGCTTTAAGCCAGTGAAGTTCAAGCTCAAAACACCAGATCCAGTCTGTGACCTCCTCGGACCCTCCGTTCACGGTGTCAGGTCTCAAGGACTCGTGTCTGTCTTGAAAACTTGGTGCCGATAGGCTAAGGGGTTAATCGGCTCCAAGGCAGAGAAAATGGGCTG
Organism: Liasis olivaceus; assembly: GCA_030867105.1. Lineage (NCBI taxonomy): Eukaryota > Metazoa > Chordata > Lepidosauria > Squamata > Pythonidae > Liasis > Liasis olivaceus. Next base: position 10,070,280 of record CM061356.1, on the reverse strand, counting down.
TGCTGGTGGCGACAGCAGAGCCTTGGAGTCTGTGAAAAAAGTACCCCGGGAGAGAGGCAGAGGGCTGCCCCCACAGTTCACAGACAGCCCTGAAATCCAGAGAGACCTTTGCGCAAAGATCCGTCGGCACCAGCTGTGAAAACACTGCAGGTTAACCAAAGTGGAGAGGCGAGGAGGCCCAGCGTGCTTGCCCTGGCCTGCTAGAAGAGAGAAAAATGCTCCTCACCACCAGCTGCTGTTGCTCCAACTCCGTGGATTTCTCCAGCAGCTGTTGCTCTTGTTCTCCACACTTTTTCTTATACTGCAACACCTAGAAGGGAAGCGAAGGAAAAGACAACCGTGCCAAGCAGATGCAACGATGGCTAGGCTGAAAGGATATTGGCCCAGCAGAGAGAGCAGCAGGCAGAGACCTTGCAGCTGTGTGCTGGTGGCTTCCAAGCTAGCTTCTGCTCTGGCCCAGGCCAGATCCTCTTGCATTAAAAGCTAACTCGCTCCTGGGCAGAGCGGAAGCATTTTGCTTTGATTCATCTCGCACTTCCAATGTTAATTTAGAGGCACCTCTGCAGAAAGGCATACTGGTTTCAAGTTAGTTTAAAGTGGTTCCTTTCTCCCTCCTCCTAAAGGAGCCTCAAAAATTACAGCAGGAAACCCAGAATTCCTCCAAAAAAATGGCAGTTCTAAGCAGTTCTACCTGGACCTAAAACACTTAAAATTCCTGGCAGCATAAGCAGAGAGAGAAGCGCCTCGCAGACCAGTAAAACTTCACCCTGTGACCCAGCTGAACCCCAGGGGCTGGCCTCGGTGAATTGGAATCAAGAGCCATGCCCTAGCTTGGGACCGAAGAGAAGGAAGAGACAGGAAACCTCTTTGCAATCAAGACAGCTGAAGCGCCACCCTGAAACAGCTACAGGTTCACAGAAGGCTTTTCCAGCCGTGAACGCCCAACCCACCTTGGCTTGCAGCTTCTGCACCAGCTGTGCCTGCCGCTGCTGCCCCTCCTGGTAGGACTGGAGTTTGCGCTTATAGGATGCCTGGTCCTCCTCCAACCGCCGGCGCAGCTCAATGTTCTGCTTGGCCAAGCTCTCATTCTCCAGGATCTCTCGCTCCCCAGTCTCCAGACGCAACGCTTCCTCCAGCTGAGAGAAAGCACAAGGACCTCAATTATTTTCTGGACTTCTATCCCACCCTTATTTTGTTCAGGTTAACACGGCACACGTGAATTTTCCCCACAACAGCAGCCACCCTGTGAAGTGAGTTGGGCTAAGAGAGGAACCAGCCCAAGGGAGGACTGGAGTTCATTTTCCATCCCTTCTCACAAGGGGGGAAGGAGCACTCAGCTGCTTTTCCTGACAAGCTTCCTTCCTTTCAGCAGAACCACCCCATCCCTCTTTTGCCTAAATCACGATTCTGCTCAGAAAACAAGCAGAGCTTCTATGAACTGGCCCACCCTTCACAAGGAAGCGTATGAAGGCAACCGGCAGATTATGCAGAAGAAGGACAGGACGGCCCTTCAGAGCCAGAAGCTCCAGTTACGTCCCTCTAACCCACCCAAACTCCTAGGTGCAGTTGCTTCGGAAGAGCTTGCCCCAGGTGCCTCTGCCTCTCTGTAGCAGAGACCCCTGCACACTGGAGGAGAGGATCACGGCACACTGGGCTGCTGTTGTAATGATTGCTGAACCACCTTAAAATTCAGGTGCTTGTTAGCTATTTAAGAAAATGATAAATGAGCAGCACCTGTTGTTTTTGTAAAATTATTGACTTTTTTTAAGAGTGGTGGTATCAACCACCATCCCCTTGCAAGTACTCCCTTAAATGAAAATCAACCAGAAGACTCACCCCATCTAAGCACAGCTTTCTGATCAAAGAAAAACGCACAACCAAGCCCACAAGCTCATTGAAATTCCAAAACATACTTAGCCCAGCCTTTTCTGAGCAGCTGAAAAAAGGACCCTTTTCTGGCAGCTGTTTCGTGTTTTTAAACACTTCACTTACTCAACCCCAGAAAAAACTTAACCTTCACACGCTTCCCAGCCAGAAGACAAGCCCGAGCCAGCCCAGATCCGTTTTGGGCACCGGGCGGGTCCAGACAGACCCGCTTCCTTAGATGTGCGAGGGAAAGAGAAAGTGCAGCTCGCGCCAAGGTCCGCACCGGGCACATCCCAAGGGCCTCCTCAGAGAGGAGGAGAAAGAGGCCATCCTGGAAGGTACGTGGATTTCGGGCACCGAAAGAGGCGCCTGAACCCCTAAAAAGCGTATGTGAAGGCGGGGGAGAGAAAACAGCGAAACCAACATCACTTCAACCCGAACCGCAGCTCTTCGCGCTCCGTTTCCAAAACAGCAGCTACCTTGCCCCGGTTGAAACCGCGAGCTCCCCGGGGCGAGGCCCCCTCGTTCCGGGGCAGCCGAGCGCCGGCGCCCCTTCCCCTCGCACGCCGCGGCCCCGGCCCCGCGCTCCCTACCCTCTCGCTAAGCGCGTTGTACTTGATGGCCAGCTCATCGCGCTCCGCTCGGCTCTGGGCGAGCAAGTCCTCCACGCGGGACAGCTCCTGCTGCAAGATGCGGTTCTCCTCCTGGAGGGACAGCAAGGACGACATCTCCCCGGGCAGGCGCTGCAGGAGGGGCGGCCGGCGGTCAGCCCCGGCTGGCGACGGCGACCTCCCGACCGCGCCTCCCAGCATCCCCCGCGGCCGGGCAGGCCAGGCCAGGCCAGGCCTTCTGGGAGACCCCGCTTCGGCTCGATTCCACGCAAGGGGGGAAACGGGCAGCCAGCCGCGACTGCGGGCCTCCCTCTCTCCCTGGACGGCTTAGCAAAGAAGGGATCCGCGAGCCGCGGCGGGCAGAGAGGCCTGCCCTCCGGGAGAGCGCGGGGCGCCGCGCTGCAGCTTCTGCGAGGGAAGTCGAGGCGGGGACTGCCTGAGGCCGGCCGAGAGCCCACCGCCGCACGGCCGCCCCCCCCCCCCGCGTGGAAGCGGACTCCGCAGAACGGGAGACAGGCCGGTGGGAAGAGCGAGAGGGGCCGCCCCGAGGCACGGGAGCCCAGGCGCGCCACACCCCCGCCTCCGGGCCGGCGGCAAGGCCCCACCGAGGCCTCTCCGGCGACGCTGCGCGGGAGCTGCCCCCTCCCCGAACCTCAGTTGCGGCCTTCCATCCCGGCGGAGCGTTCGCGGGCCGGCCTCAGAGCGGGAGGGCGTCGGCGGCAGAGGGGCGCGAGGCCGCCCGCCCGAGAGAGCCTAGCGGCACCTCCTTGGAGCCGCCGCCGCCGCCGCCGCCGGTTGCTATGGCGCCGAACAAGGAGGCGGGCCGTGCTGAGGGAGCGCGAGCGCATTCTCGGTCCGCCCCCTTCCAGCTACGGAGGCCGCCCGAGGCCACTCTTGCCCCGCCCCGCCCCGCCCCGCCCCGCCCCGCCCCGCCCTGCCCATCAAGGAACTGCGAGAAAGGCTGGCGAGACCGGTTTATTTCCGACAGAGACCGCGGAAAGGCTGCCGCGAGAGTTCAGAAGGAAACGCGTTGTCTCCAGACGGCCTGCAGAGCCGGCGATGGGGGCGCCCCAGCGAAAAAAAGACACGCGGAGGGGCGGCCGGAGTCCCCGAAAGGGTCCGGGAAGGCAAGGCGGCCCATTCCGAGCACAAGGACCAAAGCTCGGCGGTTCGGGGGAAAACCCGCAGGGCCGCGCGTCCCGCTTGAGGCGGCAGCGGGGCCCGGAGCTCCAGAGGCCCGGCGGCCGTGGTCGTTCCCCGGGGCGGAGTCAGCAAAAGGGTGCAGCCTGCGGGGGTCCCCGAAGTACGTTGCTCCCCTCGGGAGGGAAGGACAGGCAGGAGGGCAGGCGAAGAGCTTCGCTTCAGAAGCAGGGACGAGTCTTTCCCGTCCGCTGGCAGTTGGCGCCTCGCCCCCACCCCACCGAAGGTCCGTCGCCGGGCGGGGGAGAGGGTTGGCGCGGCTCCCTCTTCCGAGTTCGGGAGCAGGATCCCTTGGGGGGCCAAGAGCCGTCCCCGGGTCCCTCAACTGGAGAGAAGGGCCCCCCTTGGTCTCCGGGCCTTCAGAACTGGACCCAGCCTGAGTTCTGCCGAGGCTGAGAGGCGGACCTAGGAGGAGACAAGCACAAGCACAGGCGCGGCCGTGAGAGGCGGGCGGACTGACGTCCCCGGGCGCCTGCCAGAATGAGGGGGCAAACGGGGCTCCTCTTTTGGGCAGGGGCAGGCGGCGCCTACCTTGACTCACCTCTCGCAATGAAAGGGGAGAAAACTCCAAGTCTGCTCTATAAACTAGCCAAATGAGATGCACTTACTGTGCTAAACGTGACATCGGCAAATCTTCCTTTTAATCTGCCCTTCGTTCTCCATCTCTCTCTTTTGAGAATAAGACTTGCCTGCTTCAATGACGCTATTTAAGATATCTTACAGCAGAATTGGGGAACCGTGCAACGTACGTGCTCAAGAAGTCCAGCGTAGGCCTTGCTCGAGTTCATTACTGTGGTTTAGAGCAGCGTTTCCCAACCTGGACAACTTTAAAACGTGTGGACCTGCATTCCCAGAATTCTCAGCAACGGCCATGCGGCCTGGCGAATTCTAGGAGTTGAAGACCACGTGACTTTAAGCTGCCTTGGTAGGGAAATGCAGATTTAGAGCATTTCCGTAGAGTAAAGAAGATGACAGAGAGAGGCAGAAGCTGTTGCCTGGGTAAAAAAGGCTGAAACTCTCTGGAAGTCCAGGTAATATTTGGAAACAGCTCAGGCAGAGGCCTCCCTGATTCACTGAGGCATGAAGGGGAGATGGTACAGCACGGTCAGATTTTATTTCCAGTCTCAATAAAAGTAGCGTTATCCTTCCCGCGGAGCTGATTTCACGGTCTGGTCTACGTAACGGGGCCGACAATTTCCTTGATAAGGGCTAGACTATATTGCTTAAAAAAAAAAATAGAGGACACAACCTTTAAGATTTTCAAGGTACCGGACCTCAAGACAATTCTCCGCTGTACAGACGCAGCGGTGCCACTGCCCGGCAGAGCCAGAAGAGAGACCGTGCTTGGGAAGATGGGGTGGGGCTTATCCTCCAAGGCACGACAGAAGGGGCATCTCCTCACCCGGAAGCTTTGGTGAAATCTCCCCAAATGTCTGCAGACGCTTCTGTTGTAGAACTTGGGGGCTGTGAGGGCCGAGACCAGGCAGCATCTGCTGGCAAACAGAGCACGGGGAGAAAAAGGGTTTAGCTTTTCTTCAGGACTTCTTTCCATTTCCAGACCCCCACAGAACGGGCTTCCGTTGGAGCTACCTCGGAGTGCCATTACTTAGTATCTGCCGGTTTCCTTTAAAGGACCTTCCTACGACAGGTGCGGCTGCTCAGGGGCTGCTGGGTGACGGGCAGAAATGAGACTGAGGTCCTCAGGGTGGGTCTGACAGACCCACTGCCAAAGAGCTCCCTCTTCCAGTTCAGTGCAAAAGCCAACCCCTCCCCTGAGGAGCCGAAGGGGTCACACGGACCTGTTTGCATGACGCCCGCTGAGGTTCCAGGAAGAGGTGAGGGAAGCTGTCCTCCAAGTGGGGGGGGGAGGAGTGTCTTGCTTCCTGGAGGGGGGGGGAGAAGGGGGAGGCCCGTGGAGTCAGCAGGTCGTGGCCTACTTCCCGAGGAACTGTCCTTTTTCTTCACATTCTATAGGGAGACAAAAAAGCTTTCACTGCCACGTGGAAGACCACTCAGAAGCCTTCCACACAATGATGGAACTCAGCCCACGGAGGAGGGGTTCGCCCTCGCTTCTTTTCCCATCAGGCTTCAGTCTGGTTTCTTTCCCCAACTCACAAGCTGGGACAAAACACCTGCCAAGCAGACAGCGGGCCACTGCGCTGCCAAGCCTTACAAGCGCAATCCGAGGGCGCCCGTCCTGCTTCTCCAGCCTAAGACGACCCCCAAGGCATTCCTCACCGCAATGCTGAGCTTGATGGTCTGCCCTTCCTTGAAGCCCAAGTCAAGTTTGGGCCCCTGCACTGGGTTTTGGGCTTCTTTGGCTAACTCATCCTGCTGCTTGACCCACCTGTGGAGAAAGAATGAAAAGGGGTTTTCCGGCAGGGAGCGAGAAAAGGCACAGACGGAAGCAGCAAGGAAGGCTTCCGCCTGCGGGAGGCAAGTTACTTAGGGCGGGTGCGTTCCCTTCCTGGAAAAAATCCGCACAGCAAAGGTGGCCTTCCAAGTCCCGTCTTTCCCTCTGCAGGAGGAAGCGAGGTGTGAGAAGCGGCCACTGATGGAACTTCCACCCCCACCGCTGCTCGGGATCTTTTCCCTCTGCTGGCCCAGATAGCTACTCCCTGGTTTGGCTCTCAGATATGTCTGGAGCAGCTGAAGGCAGCTGGCAAGGAGGAAAACTGGAGGATTTTCAGCTGTTTCCCTGTCCCTTTAGAATGGCCTTCCCCTGCAGATTTGGAGGGCGCCCTCCCTGGCGACACGTAGGAATGCTGTTCAAATGTTGTTCTGCAAATGTTGTCAACACTGCTCCTGGATGCCAGGTAAGGTTTTGACAGGCAGATGCAAGTCAGGAAGGATCAGCTGCAATGGAGCATAGTAAGCCCCCCTACCCATTTCCTTCCCTGGAAGAAAGAGCCTCCAGCAGAGTCCTGGCACCAAAAAGAGGGCGCTCACTTGAAATGGTCTTGCAGTGCCACATTGAAGTCAAAAGCATCACCTCGGTCAACAAAGCCAATTCCGATGAACGCGCGGCGCCCTGCAAGGAAAACTAGGCTCAGGAAGGTAGTGGAGGTCACTGGCCATTGGCTACCCCATTGGAAGACCTGAAACGAAGACTTCAGGAAGGCAAGTTGTACCACAGCATCACATGCGCAGTTCCAAAGGAGACCCGAACTGCAGCAGAGGTGCCCGAAGCGGCCCTCTCCAAACAGGCTGGTGACCCGGTGTCAGCCTTACCAGGTAGACGGACAGGAAACAGGACCAGATGGGCTAAAGCTACAGTGACAGAATCTTGCGTGTCCGAAAGTAGTTCTCCTGCCCTCTCCTTCGCGCCTCAAGAAGCTAGGGAGGGTCTCTTCTGAGCCTCTTGCCCCGCCCGCTCTCCAGTTGCAGGCTATGCTGTCTCTTATCTCACCGTTCCCTTGGCGGCGTCTCTTGGCCCCGTCTCCCAAGGTCTTTCCCGCGTGCCGTTATACCTGGCGAGAAGCAGCAGGCCCACTGGGGATGGGCGCCAAGAGTCCAACCTCCATTCTCACAGTGAATCGCTACCTAGGACGGGCTGTAGCAACTCAGGCTCCCACGTAACGAGTTAAGAGAGGGTTATCGTGTGCAGTGCAGAAGAATCGGGCTGTCAACAAGGAGCGGCTTTGAGAGAGGGGAGCCAAGCTGAAACCGGGAGAACCAAGAGCCGTGGCTGGGGAAGCAGCCTGAGAAATGGAGAAGGGGGAGGCAGATGGCCCAAAGAAGGGCTGCCACAGCCTTGCACGCCACGTAAGGAAGAAAAAAGAGCGTTCACGAGGTCAGCCAGTTCGCTAAGAACTATCTCTTCCGCACTCGCAACAGCAGGTGAGGCTCCGCCATCGGCAGCAAGGACAAGGGTGGAGCGCGGCGGGATAGGAAGAGGCTTCGCAGGCACGTTAAAATCAGCTTCGGCCGAGAAAGACGGGATGCCCCGCCCGAGAGGACACGATCCAAGCCAGCGTGCGCGTACCGTTCCCGTCCTCGATCCGGATGACAAAATACCGGCTGGAGTCCGTCACGCCTTCCACAGCGCCGCTAGGAAACTGGTCCACCGAGGCCTGGGCAAACAGTTCCCCTGCGGGGAGCGGAGAGACGCGGGTAGGGGCCAGTCCGCCTCCCGGGAAGGCTCTGCCCGCGCCCGGGCGCCCCGCCCCGCCGCGCCTCGCCTCCAGGGAGCGCCGCAGCGCCCGCTCGGGGCCCCGCTCGGCGCCTTACCCGAGTTCTTGTCCTCCAGCTTGATGTAGGCCGCGCTCCCCCGGGCGGTGACGCGCAAACGGCCGCTCCAGGCCGGCTGGTCCAGCTGCCACTCCGCGGCGCTAGCGGCGGGAGCAAAGGCGAGCGACCCGCCCATCAGCACCGCCTCTTTCCCCGGGGCGGGGCGGGGCGGGGCGGGGCGGCGCGCCCGACCGGGCCCCCGCCCTCCCACCGCGGGCCTTCGCAGGGGGACCCCTCGCCGCTCTCCTCCTCACGGGAAGAGCGCCGGGGCGGCCGCGGGGCCCATCAGCTCCGTCAGGGGAAGGTCACCCGCCGGGGGAGCCTCACCGATAGCCACGGTTGGAGGCGCGCGGGGGCACGCGGTAGACGTGGACCTCCGGCTTGACGCACAACACCGACTCGTAGTCCTCGCCCTCCGCCATCTTGGCCGCCACCGCCGCGGGAGAAGCCGAAGATATGGGTCCTCTCGGGCATGCGCACACCCGTTTCCGCCTTGAGGCAGCGCCTGTCGTCACTTCCGAGCTGGGGTTCCACTCCGGAACTGATCCGATAACGCGTCGCTCCTCCTGGCCCTTGCAGGGCCGCTGCCGCCGAGCGCGCCTGCGCGCACGGCAGGGGATTACCGTCGCCTTTATGTCTTCACAGCGGCGGCCCGCCTGGCTACGGCGCCACCTAGCGCAGCGGCGGGGAGCGGCCGGAGGGAGCCCTCTTCGGGCTGGCGCGGTGGCCCAGCCGTCGCCTACCTCCGCTCGCCCCAGGAAGTAACGAAGAGGCCACACGTTCAAAAGTTAACGCGTTTATTTAAAATACAGTTTAGAAATCTGTCGCCCACGTAGGCCGGCTCGCACAAGCCGTGCCTGGCCCGCGGCCGCCGCGCCCCCGCGGAGCAGCTCCCCCGAGCGCCTCCGCCGGGCTCGGCCGCGGGCGAGCGGCCCCCGCCCCCCGCCAGTTACCGGGAGGGCGCGCAAACCCGCCCGCGGCTCCCCTGCGCGCGGCTGCGCCGGCGGGGCCCCCTCTTCCCAGGGGCGGGCCTTCGCGCTCCCCTCGGGCTCCCCGGGGCCCAGTCTTCGGACCGGGGGGCCGTCGGGCAAGCGCCCAATTCAGCAGCAGCAGCAGCAGCAGCAGCAGCAGCAGCAGCAATCGGGAAAGGCCGCCCTGTCGCCCGCCCGCGGAACGTCTCAAGGCACGCGCGAGGGACCCCCGGGCCAAGCCCCGCACGGAAGGCGGCCGGCTCCCTGAGCGCCCGACCCGGTCAACCTGCGCGCAGCTCCGGGAGGAAGGGCGAGAAGGGGCGATGCAGCCCCCAGGAAGCAGCACAGAAAGAAGCGCTTCGACGAGGTTTGCCCCAGCGAGCAAATGCGGAGGCAGGGTTGGAAAGAGAGGATGCACACTCAAGGGCCAGCCACGCTTTTCACTTTTTGTACACAGGTAGTTTTATTTCTATCATTGCTCTCTTGACCAGCTGCTTATTTTGCAGTGTTTTTGTACACGTCCTGTGCTGATGTACAAGGAGACACGTTCCAGCGCCCCCCACTCCTCCCCCACCACTTGCGGGCCGAGGTTCCCTTCTGTCCCGGCGAAAGAGGAGGGGTCTTTAAGCGCGGGGGTCCGCGACCCAGGCGAGCGGCAGAGGTGTCCCTTTGTACGCCGGCCCTGTCCTCCAAAGCCAGACGGTAAGACCGGAAGGCAGACTCGGGAAACACAGTGAAGCCAGCCAGCCCAGGCACCTGAGGGTGGCGCTGGAGGGAGGCCCGAGGCCTACCCCCCGTATGGCTGCTAGGGCGCAAAGCCCCAGCTGGTTCGGCGTGTGGGGGCATCTATTGCGTGGCAGATCTCCTGACACCCACCAGCCTCGTGGGTATCTTTTTGTCCAACCACCTGGGAAAAAGCTAGACTATTGCTTGGGGCCCACAAGCCGCAACGTGACCGTCCATCGCTGCAAATCCATTCTTCCACGCCACCTTAAAAGTGGCTCTACGCCGTCAGACCTCAAGCCTTTCGTAATCCATCCCATCTCGCGAGGGGAGGACCTCTGATCTCCTGCCCTTTCTCGCTTCTGAACCTTGCTTGTACCCCACTTCTCTGCCCTCCAAACAGCGCATTTACCAGGAACAGAGCTCAAAGCGCACGGGCCAAACTCCTGACCGCCCGGGGCTCGCAGCTCGCCTGATGTCCGTGGCCAGCCCAAGCACCACTTGGCCGCTGGGCTCCTCCCCCCGTGTCCTCCCAAGGGCCCAGCACGATGGGAGCTAGGAACTAGCCTACGCCTAGCTCAGAGTCCTAGTGGCAAAACCGGACTGCGCTCTTTGTCTGGAAGCAGCGCAAATAGGCAAAGGGAGCGCTGCCCGAGACGAGGGGGCATGGCAATCCCGCCTGCCCAGAGATGGGAGATGAGCCGAAGCTTGCCGCACAGAGCCAGAGGCGCCGGGGCTCGTGCTGGCTCATGGGCCTTGAAGCAGCTGAGCTGGCCTGGTGGGAAGACAGGCCTCAGCGTCCTCCATCCGTTCACTCAGAAGCGGCAGCAGGCAGAGGAGATAGAGTTTGCCCACTGTCACTTTCTCCCAATTCCCCTTCTTTTTGAACACTACCAACTACCATTTCTCAGATAAAGAAGTTAACAGCTAACACACCCCCTTTCTTCTTCCCATGCGTGAGGCTCCAAAGCCATCCCGTTCCCCAAAGCAAACAATCAAACCTTTGTGTGCACCTTCCGCCCACCCGCCCCATTCGCACCTTGCTCCAAATGTAACACGCACCCACATGCACATTTCGAGAAGTAGAGCCCCCTCCTGCTTCCAATCCCAGGGGGAGCCAGCGGGAGAAGTCATTCCTTTGCGGGCGCTCGCTTCAGCAGGCAGGCAGTTGTGGCAACCCATCACCCCACAGGAGAAGCCTGCCCTGCTCCTTGCCCCCGTGGCGCACCCTCCTTGGCATGTCAATCCTACAGAGGCGCGGGAGTCCCAGGGCCTGGGCTGAGGGTCACAGGAGGCCGAAAACCAAGGGGACGCCCGGTGCGAGTCACGCCCCTGCAGCCGAGGTCCACTGGTCTGCCGAGGAGGGGGAGTACCCCGCTTTCATACCAGCTGGTCGGCCAGCCGACCTATCTGCGTTGCTTGAAGCCCTGCGAACCGTCCGGGCCCAGCGGCTGCCTGATCACATTGCTGGGCTGCCTGGGGTCTTCTGGCTGGGAGATCCTTGTGGGCCTGGCGGGGGAAGAACACTCAGTCCAGCAACAGCTGCCCCCGGTGGTCTGAATGGGAGCCCAGCCCCAGCTCTGAGAGGAAGAGGATGCCCGCCCAGCCTTTAAGCTTGCCCCCCCCCCCGGGCCTCTTAGGCTGAATCCCTGATGGGACAACCGCCTGAGTTGGTAGGTCCTGCCCTGCAGAGACCCACATCAGTGTCTTCCGGGCACAGACAGGATTTGGCCCCGGATGGAAAAGAGAGGAATGAACCCAGAGGCCGGAGGGTGGCCTCCACTGGCACAGGGAAATTTGACAAGTGTGCGTCGCAGAGACCCAGCCAGGACCCCTGCTGCCAAAACAGCAGCAGCTGCCGCCGCCACCCAGGGCTCCCTTACCTGTCAAGGATCGGCTTTTCTTGCTCCTCTTCAGGGCTGGCGCTGCCCAGAATCCGCTTCCTGGCCTCTGCGTATTCGGCCTCCCTCTGTGCCAGCGACTTCACTGGGAAGGCAGGTCGGCTGGTAGAGTTGGGGTTGCTCAGCACCCCGTTGCTCGTGGGCCGCTTTAAGATCCGAATTTGCGGAGGCGGGCCCGAAGGAAGGCTGTCGTCCTGAATCACAATCGGCACTTTGGGCGGGGACTTGGATTTCCTGCTGCACAAAAGGAGAGGGCAGCCGCTGCTTTGTACTACTGGCCAAGAAAGCTCAACCCACCCTCTGAACTAAGCCCCTCTGCCTGCTCACCGAGAGGCAAGGCCAGAAGGCCATCAAGCTCGTTCTCTGGTTTGCCCATCCAGATTTTCTCTGATTTACTCAGAACAGTCAGGGTTCTGGGTTCAGCTAGCGGCAGAGAAAATATCTGAACACCCCCCTATTTTCCTGGCCACCCCCAGCGAGAGCGCTGCTGAACGAGTGAACAGCCTTACCTTTCCTTCTGGGTGATTCTCAATTTCTTTTCCAGTCGCCTATCTATTTCCTGCAAGGCAATGTTGGTTGGTCAAATTCCATTTACCGCTTTGTACAGCCCTCTCTGGACTATACCAAGCAGGTCAGACACCTCGTTGTACCAAGTGACGAGCCTGACCCTCCTCTCCCCACCCGCAGGACAATGCAACATCTCACCATCAGTTACAAACTCATTTCTACCAAGTACCAAGTACCAAGAGATCCCACAAAACAGATCAGGGTTATCGACCCCACTGGAATCCACCAGGAGGGAGCAGCATTTTGATTATAAGAAGAGATAAAACCACGGCCCTTTGCTTTTCCAGATGAAGAAAGCTGAGAGTAGGCCCTCCTGGGAAGGGAGCCCAGGGTAAACCTTATCCACAGACCAAAATTAAAACGGGTTCCTGCCAGACATCAGATCCACTGGCAGCTGCGTCTGCTGACCCTTCTCCTTTCGAGCAGTGCAAACAGTGAGATAAAATTAGAGCCTGGTTTACAGGTTGGCCAAACACAGCAGCTGAGGATCACAGACCAGCTTCTCTACTAGTTCTCAGCTACGGTCAGGGGCTGTGCCTTTAGCCCTGCAATGCAGGCTCCTCAGATAACTTCCACTTACCATAATGAGGTCAATGCATGCCTGGTCAATCCCACGGGCAAAACGAGCCTTTTTCCCCAGCAGCTGGGGGAGGGCAGCTCTTCCACCCAAGGGCCCCAGTGGTCACCATTTAAGACCAGTCCCAGTGGGAACCAGAAATATGAGCATCCCTTCCGTGCCCGAGACCCGGGTGACCATTTCGGTCGTTCAAAGCAACCAAGGCTGCTAGAGGTGGTCCAACAGCCTGACCGGACGCAGGCAGCATCCAGCGTCCCACGCTGGCGAACGCGTGAGGAACGCAGTTGGCCAAACTCCCCCTTGGCAAGATGGCGTGCCTGAAGGGTTGCAGTTCTCCACGGTGGCACTTAAGCAAGGAGGCTTTCTGGAGCTGCCTTGCTGGCTCTCGTAGGAAGTGGTTGCTCCAGTGACACTTTCTTAACGGAGGGGGAGGCCAGGGCCCAGGTGCCAGCGCTCTCCGGCCGTCCCGCTTCCCGTCTGCTCTGTGGCTGCTGCTTTTGCAATAAGAGAGGCCTTCCCCACTGAGGTGTAACTGAATTTGCTCTGTAGTCCAAAGTCTGGAGGCTGGGTTAATCTTTGAGTGTGGAGGCAAGCTCACTTGGCTGAAGGAGCTTTCTCCTCTAGGGAGATGAAACGCGCATACCCTCCACACACGCGTAGGCGGATTTCTGTCTACCCAACTTTCAGCTGCGCTCATCTTACGGGGAACGTTGGCTGCTGGCATTGACCAGGCCGGACCACCTTTCCCAGCGCTGCCTATTCTGAGTGGCAAGGATGCCCCCGCCCCCCCCCCCGTGAGAATGGAGAATGGATTCTCCCTACAGCTGCCCCGCCTCCGCCATTAACTTATCTGCTCCTCAAGCCAGCATATATAACGAGTAAAAATGCCGAAGGTGATAGCAAAATTAATCCAGAGTGTGACCCGTGTGTGGGAGGAACAGGCAACGTGACCGCGCGCACAGGGTTCTGGGAAGCAGGTCCAGCACAAACCTCTGTCAGCCAAGGGGGAGCGGACACAAGCACAGCAGCCGACTCTCAAGCCTAAATTTCAGGCTCTGGAAGTCGGAAGGAAAAACCCCACCTCACCCCAGATGTATCTCGGACTCTCCCAGAGACATCTCTGCCCTTCACGGGACCGGTTCACTCGGAGGGTCACCCTGGGCAAGGAGGCGGTTGGAAGCAGCAGGAGCTCTGTGTCCTTAGAAGATGGGGGTCCAGGAACACACCTGCGACCCACCTCCCTTCTAGGCTTCCCTCCACCCCTGCCTGAAGTTCGGCGGACGGCTGCGGGTGGGCGAGCAGACGCCGTAGCGCTTCTGGCCAGCGCTCTGCAATCAGGAGGAGTTAAACAAGGGTCCGAGCCGTGCGGCCAGACAGCAGAGGGACCTTCCTTCTCCGCCTCAGGCGCATCACCTGAACGGGGCACACGGCTCGCCCTCCGAGCAAGGAAGTCCTGCGCTCAAACGTCTAAGGTCGAGGACGCCATCGGTACGTGGGAACTGCCGAGACGCGGGACAGACAGGCGCACGGAGCAGCCCGCTCAGGAAGCTACGGCCTTGGCCATTTCCGCACTGGCTCCGGAGGCCTTCAAAGCCGAGCCCCGCGCCCTGCCCCGCCCCGCCCCGCCCGGGGCTGTCATCCTCAGGCCCCCGTCCGCAACGGGGGGCGCCTGAGCCCACCGGCAGGCCTGAGGACCACGAGCGCTCCGAGCCCCACGCCGAGGGCCGGAGCCCGGTCCAGCCTCTCGGGGCACCAGGCGCGGCCGCGGCACAGGCGCCCTCGTCGCCCCGCTCGCCCGCGGACCGAAAGCCCGTCTCCGCCCCGGGGCGCAGCAGAGGCACAAGCCCAGCCGCGGCGGCGCTCGGCGAGCCCCAGCGGAGGGACATCGCCCCCGCTCTTCCGGAGGACGGACGGACGGAAAGCCGCCTGGCGCCCCCGGCGGCTGCTCCAGAAACCGGGGCAGCGCCCTGCGCGCGATCCTACAGGCGAGTCCGCCTCCAGAGGGCGCGAGATGCGGCAGCGCGTCGCCGCCGCGCCGCGCCCACCCGCCAGGGGGACCGCCGGGCAGACCTCGCAGGGGCTTCTTCGGGGGAGGAGGGCGACGCCCGCGCGGAGCGGCCGGGGGCGCAGCCGGGGTGGGGCGCGCAGGCGGAGCCCTCCTCCTCGCCCTCCGGCCCTGCCCCGGGCGGGACGCCCGCAGGCCTCGCCGCCCGGACCGCCGCTGCCCCGCCGGACTGCAACGCCCCCCGGGCGCCCAGCACCGCGGTCCACCGGCGTCCCTCGGCCGCGCCGGCGGGAGGCGGCGGGCTGCAGCGAGGCCGGGCGGGGTCTCTCGGCGCCGGGTGCCCCCGCCCAGAGGGAGCCCGCTCCGGGGAGCCGGCCGCCCGGAGACCACGTGTTCGGGGAAATGGGGGCACGGCCCCTTTAAGAGGCCTAGGAGCCTCCGCGAACCCGGGGATGCCTCGCCCCCGGCCTCATGACCCCACCCGGCGACGGGCCGCCTGCCCTCTGGGGCCTCCCTTTGGCTCCGCGGGGCTCCAAGACTCACCCCGCTGTCGGCCGCCTCCTCCCAACTCTCGGCGACCTCCTCATCTTCCATTGTAATGCCCCTCCGCCGCCAGCCCGCTCGAGGCGCATGCGCACGGCGCGGCTCCCGACCCTGTCGGCGACCGGGGCTGATCGGCCCCGCCTTTGGCGTCAGCTCGCGCCAACGCGCTTGCGCCAGCTGTCTTCCTGAGCTGCTCGGGTATAGACGGGGGGGCTGCAAACGAAGCGCCCTCTGCCGAGCGCTTCCTCTCTACGCACGCACGGCTCCTTCGTCCGCCAACCTCAGGAGAGCTCATAGGGTAGACGCCCCAGGAACTGTTGCACATGCGCATTTACGTTCCCAATTATCACAACAGCGCATGCTCATATCAGTTCTGCCCCTAGGGGACGCTCGTGCGTCCTGGCAATGTTCGTTATCGCGAGGTTTAAGTCTGCGTACGAGTGTTCCTAAATGCTAATTCGGGGGGAGAAAAGCGGGACTTTCACCTATGCCACCCCCAAGAAACTGGAAGTATGCGGCAGTGAGGGCACGATCCAATAGGCCGCATACCGAGCCATAAACCTCGCCACCAGCCTAGCTCCCAGTGTCCAGATGGGAAACAGGCAGCGCGGACATTCGTAGTGCGGAAGAGAGGCATAGCGGGAGGCATATGCCAACCGTCATATGCAACCGCGGGGCAAGCCTGCATCTGCAGGCGCAGTCTATCCTTGCCTCCCGTCACGCCCAACTATCTCTGCCAAGGCAGGGCGCCCCCGCAGGAGATCCTTCCGCCACTCCTATCATGACGCCGACCGTGCCGGGCCTGACCTTCTTCGGATGGCGGCAGCGCGCAGGGCAGCCACACGCGCCCGCGTCCCCTCCCCCCGCGGAGCAAAGGCTCATTCGGCTTTGGCTCCGCCCAGCGGCCGGAGCGCGCACGCGCATTGGGAACCGGCCCCGCCCCGCTCGCGGCCCCTCCCCTCCCGGTTGGGACGGCGGCAGCAAGATGGCGGCGGCCACGGTGGCCGGGAAGGCTCACGCTCTGCGCGAAGTCGGCCGCGGGGGCTGCGGGCGCCCGCCCAAGCGGCAGGAAGCGCTGTGAGCCGCGGAGAGCGAGCCCAGGTGAGGCAGCGGCCCCGGATCCGCGGGCGGGGCGCCGCAGCGCCCCAGGCGGCGCGCGCCCTTCCGCAACCCGGGGCCGCCCCGGGAGCGCCGCCCCCGGCCTGGGAGGCCGGCGCGGGCCCACGTGCCCTGCCCGACGGCCCCGGAGGCTGGCACGCGGCCTCGCGGCCCCGGGACCCGCCACCTCCTCTCCCGGGCGGAGGGCGCCCGGCCGGCCAGGGGCGCCTCGAGCGCGACATCGGGCGGGTCCCCGGCCCGGGGGGAGGCGGCCTGCCGCCGGCCACGGGCGCGCGCATCGCCGTTGCGAGGCCGCGGGAGACCCCGGGCGGCCGCTGCGCCCGAGGCCAGCGTGCGGGACCCTCCCAGGGAGCTCGCCGCCCCGCCCGAAGTCCCCGAGGACCGGCAGCCGGTCGGGGGAGGCTGCCCGGCCGCGCGGCGGCCCCGCCGGAGGAGAGGCGGCCGACCGGCGCTCCCCGGGCCGCCCCGTCCTGGCCGCGGAAGGCCGCGCCTTGCGGGGACGGGTCAGCCTGCCGACGGTTGGGGTCTGGCCTTTGGGGGGCGGCGCCCGGCGGCGGGGCGTCTCCCTGCCGGGCGGGCAGCTCCTCGCCGGGGGGAGCGCGCGGCGGCGGCGGCGGCCCCGTCGGGGGATGATGACTCAGGAGCGGGGGCTGGTCCCCAGCCGGCGGTCTTGGCGGGCGGTCTTCGCGGCGCGGACTCCCGCAGGCCTCCCCGGGCCCGGTCCGCTCCGGCCAGCCTCGCTGGGCGCGGGGCTCTGGCAGGCTTCGCCCTCCTGGCTCCGGAGAGGACGGGGCAAGACAGCGGGCAGCCTCCCCTCCGAGGCAGAGCGCGTGCCACAGCCAGCTGCCCTAAGTGCGCATCCTTGGGGCTGAATCGGGGCACCGATCCGGAGCGAGGGGCTCTGCAGCGGGGAGATTGCGCCGGGTGCGCGGAAGTCCTTTCGATGGGAGTGGGCGAGCCATTTGGTCCCTCTCGCCCGCTGGAGGTCTTTCCGGCTCCAGTTTCTCCCCTCCCCCTTCCCTCTTCCCAAGCACGCTGCTGCCTACCAAACGTTGGCCAGCTTTGCCAGGCAGCCGCCGAGGGTTCGGCTCCAGCCGGGCGGGCCCACGAACCAGCCTGGACGCTGCCGGGCTCGGCTCGGATGGTCTGCTGCCCTGCGGCTTATGTGGCAAGCGCTTTGGCTGGGAGGGAGGGAGGGAGGGAGGGAGGGAGGGGCACCTGGTGTGTGTGCAGAAACTGGTGGCACTGGTGAAGGCTGGAATTTGTTAGATCAACCCAGAGTTTGCTCTTTAGCACTTCATTTTCTGGGGGAGTTCAGCAGCACGTTGCGCGAGCACGTTTTCAGTTGCTCTTAGTTGAAAGAGAAGCAGCAGCGTTCCCCAACCCGCTGCCCTCGGGAATTCCGGCAGGCTTGAGCCTTCCACACGTTGCGGGCAGGGCAGGGGAAGGGAAGGCCCAAAAGGCAGGCCTCCCTCTCGTGGGTCCTTCTACAGAAAGGGGTGAGCAGGGTGCAGCAAGCTGGTCATTGGTTCAGCCTTCTCGGAACGGGAAGTTTTCAGAACTTCAGCTTTATCACCCACCCACTAAACAATCAGAAACGTTGGAACAACCTGGCAGCGAAAGGCGCTCATTTTCTCTTCCTCTCTCCCTCTGACAAAAGCGAGTGCCTTTAGGTCCGATGCCAGGTCTTTTCTGCCCTGGGGCTCGAAAAGGAAGGGGTCCTGCCACAGGCAGAGTTAAGGCGGGGCAGCCTCTTCCGGCTCCTCTTCGAGGTTGCTGGACAACTGGCTCCGCTTTTTAACACTTGCGTAGTTTTGTACCAAACTTAACACCTACACCCCCTTCCTATTAAGCTTAAACGATTCTCATTTACATCCCCGATTTTCTGCAGACGGAGGGATGAGCTCTATGCGGAAATGCCACTTGCTGCAGCACGGAGTGCGCGAGAAGGTCCCCCGTTAAGCGCCGGGAGCCACAGCAGCCTATTTGCAGGCCCGTTCAGAAGGAAGCTGAGCGCAGGATCCAACATTCAGAAGCTAAAAGGCTTCAAAGCTCAGGAAACAGCAGGGCTTCTACATGAGATAGCCCCCCCCACCCGCTTTGTAGGATAGGGTTCCCCGAGTAGCTCAGGGAAAACCTGATGGATTCCCCGCACGTGCGCTTCCTCTTCCGCTCTCCCATCCAGGCTGTCCCAGGAACCATAGAAGGGGCTCCTGAGCGAGCCGACTGTTCCCACCTCAGGAAAGGAAGCGCGCGGGTGACGCGGGAGCAGCATTCCAACTTCCTTAGGGCTAGGGGAACGAGCCGACAGCCTTGTGCAAAGCAGTGATTCACTGGGTGTGTTTTGCACAGCTGAACGCCTGGGAGATTCTCAGGAGAACGGGGGGCGGACGTCTTCCTTGATCCTTTCGGGGGGGTGAGTGGTTCTGCTGCCCTTTTGATTCCTTCCCGAGGAAAGCATTACATCTCAGAGGGTGTAATTAGTCAACAGCTGCAGCAGGCGAGAAACACCTCCGAACAGCTCTTCTTCTGCCAAGGCGGCGGCTCTCTCGGCCGCGGGAGTGGGATCGCTCGTTGTTCCCAACTGGGGTGGCGGCGGGGGGGTCAGATTAGGAGACTCAGAGAGCTGGCAGCTTCTTCCCTTTTGGCCCTCAACTTCTAGGGGGTCTTTGCAGAGCTCTACCTTGCCCCCCCCCAAGGTGGTATGCCACACTAAATCTTTGGAGGGGCTTGTTTCTTGCGGTACAAGGGAAGCCCGGAGGGTCCAGAGATGACCTTTCAGTGTGCGTGTCCACTTGGGGGCAGACGGCAAGCAGGGCTTCACCTGCGAATCCAGCTGTTTCTCACAGGCTTGAGATCCGGACCACGGTTCTTGTTTTTAAACCCTGGATTTAAACCAGAGGTTCGCTCCACAAGACAAAGTCTTTCCCCAATTACTCCCAGAGCAGTCGGGAATAGAGGTGTTCCGGCTCCTCTCTGCAGATGCAGGACAGCTCCCTTTCCCCCTCCATCCAGGTGAGGCCTGTGTCCTCCTTGGAGTTTGTGGGAGAGCCCTGAGCCAACTGCATGGCTGACCTTAACCGGGGTGAGCAAGGAATGACTACCGCAAGGTCATCCCAAGGGAAGAACAGGTTGGGAGGCCACTCGGGGCAACCGCGTAGGCCGGAAGAACCGGAAGATCAGTCGTGGAGCAGGTTTGACCGAGAGGCTGCTTGTATTCTCAGTCTCAGCCAGAGGCAGACGAATGCCTGCTGTGTTCTCAGGATTGTAGCCTAAGGATCTGCAAGATGGTATGCGTCAACAGAGCGGCCCCCACCACAGCGGCTCCCGAGTTGCCCAGACACTCCTGCAGCACAGGGCGGGTGTAATGGGACGTCTGGGGAGGGAGGGAGGGGCCTTTCCTCCTTTCTCATGCACCCTCGCAGGAAAACAGACTGGTCCATGCTGGCAGGGGGTTGAGCCGATGGCTGCCTCCAAGCCTAGGGCTCTTGACATGTCTAGCTGCTGCTAAACTCATTGTCAGCATTCGGGAGGGGCTGCTAAGGAAAGGGCCCCTCTGCACGAGGACCGGCCTGTAACCTGTAGCCTTTTCCCTCCCCTTTCTGGAGCAGGGGAGTGGAATGCCATGGCTAACTCAGAGAGTGACGACGACAACTTCATGGCTGTGGATCCCGAGGACGCTGTGGCAGAAGGGGCCATGGATCAGGACGAGGGAACGTGCGCTGCCCCTGCCGAGGAGGGAGGGGCTCGGCTTCACCGGTCCATGCAGGAGTTGCCAGAAGAGGTGCTTGAGTATATCTTGTCCTTCCTCTCGCCGTATCAGGAGCACAAAACCGCCGCCCTTGTTTGCAAGCAGTGGTATCGACTCATCAAAGGTACAGCAAGGATTTCCTTTGTGTTCTTCTAGCCCAGACAGGTTCGAGGAAAGCTTGGCTGTTCAGTGAGAAGGCGGTGATGGGAACTGGGCAGCAGACGGGGCTAGGGTTGTATAATCCAGAGGCTCCGGGAAGTATTTCTAGCCCTTGAGAATGCCAGAAACGGGCGAAGCAGGAGGGGGCGCTGCCAGGGGGCTGGAGGGAGACGCCTCTCCATTTCCCTCGTCCTTTCCTGCGCTCCCAGGAGCAAAGCAAGAGGCAGCCCGTGCCTCCGCTGCCTTCACATGTGCCATTCCGGCTTCCTCTGTCGGCCTGGCTGGTTGCTTTCCCTTGGTTTCTGGTTTTCGCTTGTTTTTTCCTTAAAAGTAGAAGCTGTCTTGTTAGTATTGCTGTACAATGGGTCGGTTGCTTTTTGCACTTTTAACAAAATGCTGAAAGATCCCTGTGGGGGTTCAGGAATTGGACTCGGACCGGAGAGGCCCAGGTTGAACCCCATCAACCGCGTGGTTCACCGGGGGGCCGAGCCAGTCCCTTTCTCTCAGCCATTCCGTATGGCAGGGTGGCTGTTTGGAGGCCACTTTGATCTCTCGGGGGGGGGAGGTAGTAATGATTTTTTAAAGCCCAGATCTGTAGCATGTAAGAGCAACACGTGGGCTCTTATGCATGTACTTGAATGCTGCAGCTAGAAGTTTTGGATTCAGAGATGTGCCTAAGTAGGCATGCGAGACGGAGAATGTGTTCCAAAGAATGGAAAAGTCAGTCCTTCTAGGAAAATGGCTTGGCCTGCATTTCAAGCCCCACGTGTTCCAAACATTGCTAAATGCAATTATAAACCTCTTCTCCCGCCCCCCGCTACTTATCCCTCATTTGGGAGCAGTTTGCCAAGTGAGTTGGAAAGACTGGATGGGGGCGGCCTCTACCTTCCAAGCCCATCAGAGGGCCGTGCTGCCTTCTCTTGTAGAAGAAACAAGACTCCACAACTCTGGGCTTTTCTCTGACATTTGGAGGGGACTTCCCTGGAGCTGCTGGCTTCTGCTCATCTTCAGGCATGGGAACAGAAAGTGTGTCTGTTGCTTCCTCTGTTATGCTGCCTCCCCCTCCAAAAAGGGGCCCTAAAAGCTCCCCCAGGAGACTCTGACTTAGCACATTTGCTGTCCTGAATCAAACCAGATCCGGTAGCCCCTCAGCCCGCTCATTTCCCGTCACAATGTCTCGCTGCTCTTCCTCCTCTTCCAGGCGTAGCCCACCAGTGTTACCACGGCTTTATCAAGTCAGTCCAAGAAGGGAACATTCAGTGGGAGAGCCGCACATACCCCTATCCTGGTACCCCCATCACTCAGCGCTTTTCGCACAGTAGGTACCTAACTGGCAGAGGACCGCAGGGTGGGGAGGGGGGGTCCTAGGATCCTGTGGAGAACCCCACGCTCTTACCTTTCGCAAAGAGTCCGGATGCGGCCCAGGCTGCACTGAGGCTGCAGGCCGAGGGTGCAGGAGCTGAGAGAGGTGAGCCCCCCATGTTGCTGGAAAGCGGAAGGTTCTGCAGGGAACATCTCACCCTTTCAACACTGATCCTAGGGGAAAGGAGTAAACGTCAGTTCTGGAAGAAAGATGGGTTTTCATTTTTAAGTGTTTATGCTTTTCTGATTTACGAGAGAGTCTCAGATGAGATACGATAAGTGAAATGCTGAGGTTGGATAGCTACGTAAATAAAATAGCATCTTTTTCAAAGGAGAGTGTCACCGTGGAACATCAGCCGGGGCAACCATAAAATCTCAAGTCAGAGAACCTAAGACACACCTAGATCAAGTTTCCTCAGTTTCATAGGAGTTTAAACAGCCACACTGCTCTTGCGGGACGGTGTTCAGGGCAGAAGGCAGTTAAATAATACTCAGTCTGGAGAGCAAGGGAAACGGAAAAGAACCGTTGTAGTAACATGTGCTTTTGGGCCTTTTCCTGAGGTCTTGAACTGGAGGAGGGAGAGATTGTGGGTTCAGCAGGAACAGCTTTAAAGTCGGCCTGATTCTGGTCTGGTGCTTCCTAGGTGCTTGTTACTATGACGCCAATCAGTCCATGTATGTCTTTGGGGGCTGCACCCAGAGCAGTTGCAACGCAGCTTTTAACGACCTCTGGCGACTCGACCTTAACAGCAAGGAATGGATCCGGCCCCTGGCTTCAGGTGAGCAGGGCTGGGTGTTCCCGCTTGCTCGCCCCATCGCTGCAGCAGCTGCCGGAGAACGGTTTCTTGTAAAAATAGCTGCTAGGGTGGAGCTGGCTCTGGGGCTTTCTCAGCTCTAACACTGGCCCTGGGCTGCTGCTGGCTCCAGATCAGCAGGAGGGCCACCACGGCCCTGGGCGCCTTCGTGCCGAGGGAGGCTGACGCTCTTGGGGCAGATGCAGGCCTGCCTGGAACCCCTTTCCCTCTTCCGCAGCCTCTTTGAGGGCCTGGCCTTCTTTGATCTTCTCCACTCCCGTTTTGCTGCCAGTTCTGGTGGCCCCGATTCCCAACTCTCCTTCAGAGCTCTCCCAGTTGCTGGGGATAGTGGGACAGTGTTATGGGGGGGAATAGAGGGCCTCTCTGCAAAGAGCTGGGAGGAGAGGGAGGCCCCAGTCCCCTGCGTGTGGCCTCCTTGAGGGCATCCGATTCTCCCTTGTGGGTAAGGAGATGCCACACTCAGGCAGCCCCACTGACCGACTCCTGGGGGGAGACTCTTGGCAGAAGCAGCAGCTCTTGCTCCCCCCCCCACCCCGGAATGCGACTTGGGCTGCCTTGGTGAGGT
Source organism: Liasis olivaceus (assembly GCA_030867105.1). Lineage (NCBI taxonomy): Eukaryota > Metazoa > Chordata > Lepidosauria > Squamata > Pythonidae > Liasis > Liasis olivaceus. The sequence goes on along the minus strand of CM061356.1, from coordinate 10,047,315 downwards.
CAGGAGCGTTCTCACCATCTTCCCCAGCCAAGGACTCCCTGTCGTTCTGGGCGTTCCCAGGACAGGTATTTGACCGAGCTGATCAGACGTGTCTCTGCTAGTTAACACCCACCAGCCAGAAAGAGTGTGGGAAATCAGTGTGTTCTCACCGTCCTCAGGTTCCCACCGTGAGGGCTATCCGTTGCTGTAAACAAAAGGCGTTTTTCCCGTTCAAATCCCAAGTGATTGACTTTGCATGTTAATAAAAAATACATTTTTGCTAGGTGCTTGGGAGGCCTTTTGAGCATAGGGCGACGCTGCAAGAGCCAGAAGCGCTGAGGAACCTGGCCAAGGACAGTCTCCTCCTCTAAACCCAGCCCAGCTTTTCTCCCTGTGCTTTCCTGACAGCTGTGCCCTTTGGAGGAGAGGAAGGGGGGGTTGACGTTGGCAGCTGGGGAGAACATCCATCTCTTCGGGGAGACGGTGCAGGAATGGATCGGCTGGCTTCCTCCCCCTGCAGCCTGTGGTTTTCAAAGAGCGGGTCCAGAGGGTTAGGGTTTTCCTGGAGCTCGGCCGGCTCAGCTGTGGGAGGAAGCGCGACTGGCCACCGCGACGCCTGAGTTCCCCGCGAATCTTTTGGAAGCCAGTGCTGCTCTCCAGTTGCAGCAGATCTTTTTCAGAGGAGGGAGGTTCTGGGAGTGAGAAAGTAGTTAGAGCCCGAAACAGAAAACGCGTTTGCAATCCTGCAGTTATCAGGAGCTGGCAGGGTCACCTCCTCATGGCCCAAACTCCTGTCAGTCGTGGCCTTTCTCACCCTTTTCCTTTAGAGCTGCGATGCTGCCTTTTGAAAAGCTGCACCACTCAATAAGAGCAGCAAGTGTGGCTTCCAGGCCCTTTTCTTCCCCCATCTACATTATTAAATGGCAGTGGGAGCTGAATTCCCTTCTCTGCTCAACCGACAGTTCAGCTTCTTGCAAAGGAAGGCAAGAAGTTTCTTAGGGGGTCCTGGAAATGCGGCCTGTTCCAGGACATGGATCAGGTTGATAGAAGCTTGAACCTGCAGGGACCCTGGGGAGAAAAGGAGCCGACATCTTCCTCCCACAGAGAAGCGGGTCTTGGCGCTGCCTGGAAGGCCCTCTGTGCCTCCAGGCTTCTCCCTTGGGCCAGGGGCAGGCTGGTCTCGCTGCTGTGGCTCTCTTGCTTTTCCAGGGTGTCGGGCTTGTTCACACAGGCTTGGTATTTAGGTTCTGTTTTCTGAGCGTTCGACAGTGTTTCCAGCAGGCAGGGGTGTTTATTTTTGTCCCTGCCCTGTTCTTGCCTTATTCGCCTCCTACGGAATTCAGTTACTTTCTCCTGGGAATTGCTGGATATGCTGAACCGCCCCCCCCCCCCCCCCGGGGCTTCAGGGGTCTAACTTTAGGTACCTATTTTTGAAAAGTCTGGGCTGGTTCATTTGGTAGGCCCAGGCTGCAAACAGTCCCGCCCCCAATTTTGGTGTTGGGTCCTCCTCCTCCTGTCAGCCTGACCTTGGGGTCGTGTTGCGTGTGTCAAGAGTGCCAAGTTCCCAAGGAGCAAGTTAAGGCTCCCCCCGCACACTTACCTTTACTGCACTGCAGGGCGCATGAGCATTTGGAGGGGGTGGGCTATCGCCACCCCCACTTCCCTGGCCACGTATTCTCGGCCACCGGCTTGCTGTCCTTGGATGTCTTGGGAGGTTCTGGACGCAGGACTTAAGGCAGACAGAGCCCCAGTTCCTCTGGCTCTGAGCTCTCTGCTCCGCCCAGCAGTGGGTCTCCTGCGCCCCTTGCCAGGAACTTCCTTCCGCTGCATCCCTGAAATTTGGAAAAAGGATAGCTGGGGTTCAGCTTTTAACCCAGTGGCCAAGAGCACCCCGCCAACCTGCTGCTTCCTCACTTAAGAGACCTAGTGTGCTCTCTCCCAGTGAAACCAGCCTGTGCATCATCGGCCCCTTCCCTTGGGAATCCCTGGCCACCCTGGGTCATTCTCTATCTGGAGGGAGGATCCCTGTATTCCCCCCCCCCCCGCCAACAGAGGGTCTCTGAGGTAGCCTTTGCCTCTTGCTCCCCTTTGAATCATGGCAAGTGGCCACTTTACTGGCCCCTTCTCTGGCAAACACGGAGGGCTACCATCCTTCTAGTTTTCTGCTGCAGGGAGGGAATGGCTCTGGGTTTGAAGAGAGCCCCATTTTTGCAGGAGAGCTCTCAAGGAGCACAAAGACCTCACCCCTAGGAAAGGCAGGGGTGGGCAGGCGGCTCTGTTTGAATTGGACACCCACCTCCAACGAAGGCAAGCTATGGATTGTGGCAAAAGGTTGCCCAATTCAAGTAGGCTGACTGACTGTTTCTGACACGTCAGCGGAGGAGGGAGGAAGCCCCTCGGCCAGATCGCCAGGCCTTGTTTGCCGCGACATCGGACCACCACGGGAGTGCCCAGAATCCCTTTGCGGATGCTGCCTAAAGATGCTCTTTTTCCGTTGCAGGTTCCTACCCGTCGCCGAAAGCTGGAGCGACCCTCGTCGTCTATAAGGACTTGCTGGTGCTGTTTGGCGGCTGGACGCGGCCAAGCCCTTACCCCCTGCACCAGCCAGAGAGGTTCTTTGATGAAATACATACATACTCGCCTTCCAAAAATTGGTAAGAGCACGTGGCTGTTTTTCAGCCTCCAGTTCAAGCACCCTGTTTTTGCCGAGGACGGGTGTGTAGCACGTACGTGCGTGCCTTTTGAGCCGGCTCCATGCGTCCTCCTCCTCCAGGTGGAACTGCGTAGTGACAACCCACGGCCCCCCTCCCATGGCCGGCCACTCCTCCTGCGTCATACGGGACAGGATGGTTGTCTTTGGAGGCTCTCTCGGGTCCCGGCAGATGTAAGTCTCTCTCCTCCTCCCCGGCCAGCTTTCCTCCTCTTACGAATAAAGAATTTCCATGATCTCTAAAAACCGCCTGAGGCCCTTGCGTCTTGCTCTTCCTCGCAGGAGCAGCGATGTCTGGGTGCTAGATCTGGAGCACTGGACCTGGTCGAAGCCAAGCATCTCTGGGCCTGGGCCCCACCCACGAGGAGGCCAGTCCCAGGTAAGGCCCCCCGCTTCAGCAGCAGCTCTTTCCAGAAATGGGGCGGGCAGCAAGGTGTCCCCGTTCTCCTCACAAACGACCGAGCCTTCCGGCTCCCAGATAAAGCCCTGGCGTTTCCCGCAGCTCCAACTGAAAGGAAGGCAAGAAACTGCCCTTTCCTGGCCCGAGCAGACGCTGAGGATTACAGCAGGGACTGTTCAGCACAACTTTATGCCCAGAGACGGGCCTTCTCAGAGCCAGAGCCAAGCAGGTCCCAGTTGGAGTAGGGATCGGTGGAGTGTTTCCCGCTCACTTTTTTTGAATGGTTCTTTTATCCGCCTTTATTATTTTCATAAACAACTCAAGGAGGTGAACGTACCTAACGCTCCCTCCTCCAATTTTCCCCACCACAACATCCCTGTGAGGTGGGTTGGGCTGAGAGAGAGACTGGCCCAAAGGCACCCAGCCGGCTTTCGTGCCTCAGGCGGGACTAGAACTCACCACCGCCTGCCCTCTAGCCCGGAGCCTTCACCGCGAGACCAGGCTGGGTCTCATTTGAGGTAACGCTGCCCTGTTAGAGGGAGCAGATTAGTCTTCCCTTGATAGGCCTCAGAGATTAAGCTTGGCTTAGAAAGCGGGGGGGAATGAGTACCCCCAGGACCCACCTGTCAGCGGCCTGCATCGCTGCCTGTGCTAGCCAGGCCTTCTCTGGATTCAGTGGCTGACATCTGTGGGCATTTCTTTCCCTGTTCTTCAGATTGTCATAGATGACGAAACCATCCTGGTCCTTGGGGGCTGTGGGGGCCCAAATGCGGTGAGTAGACCAAGCTAGGGTTGCTCTGGCCACTGAATCCCTTTTCCCCAGGGTGTCTCTTTTCTGCCCTTTCGAGACCTTTGTGTCTGGTACCGCTTCCGTTTGAAAAGGCTCCGATCTACACACGGGCAACACACGGCTTGCTAGCATCCTCTGGCTACCAGGTCTGATTTGCCCACAGCCAACGTCTCCTTCTTGGGGAGACGACGCAGAAACTCCCTTGTGCTGTACCGCTTGTGTTCTGAAGAAGAAGAAAAGATGGAGCACAATGGACAAGTGGCCAAAAATTCTGTGAGCTTTGAGGATTGCGAAGTCTTCTCTTGAGAGAGAAACCGTAGAGTGCCCCGCTATCCGGATGTTTACGCATTCGCCTGCTTTTGCAGCTTTTCAAGGACGCTTGGCTACTGCATATGAGCTCTGACCGTCCCTGGGCATGGCAGCCCCTGAAGGTAGAGAATGAAGACCAAGGAGCCCCTGAGCTGTGGTGTCACCCAGCGTGCAAGGTGAATGGGAGGGAAAGCGAGAGGAACCCTTGGTGAAATTCTCCTTCCTCTTCCGCACCTCGTAATCAGCCAGAAAGGGGGACGGCTTCTGTTAAGGGTGTGACGTATGCAATAAGCTAAAAGCGGGTCACTCGATTGGCTAATCTTCTCCCCGAGCAGGGGTGCAGTGTTTTCTTGTGGGCTGGAACACAAGTTTGTTGCACCATCCAGAGGGGTCCTCTCCTCCGTCTGCCCCTTCCCACATTAGGCAGAGACCAGCTATAAGCAGGAGTGCCTGGGGGATCCTGCGGCTGTCCCGTGCTAGTTGCTGCTTCTTTTCCAGGTGGGGCAGTGCGTGGTCGTCTTCAGCCAAGCCCCCAGCGGGAGAGCACCACTCAGCCCTAGCCTGAACTCTCGTCCTTCTCCCATCAGCGCCACTCCGCCAGCCCTGCTTCCTGAGACACGAGAATACCGCTCTCAGTCCCCTGTTCGGACTACAGACGAGGCTCCCTGTGTGAACGGCCGCTGGGGCACCCTTAGGCCCCGGGGGCAGAGGCAGACACCTTCCGGGTCCCGAGAAGGAAGCCTTTCCCCGGCCAGAGACGATAGCTCGCCGGTGCTGAACGGCAGCGAGGCCTTCTCTCCTGGCACCACAGCCGTGGGTGGGGCCTCTCCAGACAGCCCGCTGCAGCTGCTCTCGCCAAGCACGGCTTCTGTCACAGAAGGCTATGATCTGAAGGTTGGCATTTCCTTGGCACCAAGACGGGGCTCTCTCCCTGATCAAAAGGACCTGCGACTGGCAGCTGTAGATTTGAACTGGGAGCCAAAACCCCCTTCTCTTGTTTGCCAGCTGGATGGTGCAGAGAGCAGGACGGTCAGCACGATAGGCCTCAGGAACCCGCCAGACCACACAAACGGCATTCACACCCCGCCTCATATGTCTAGCTCCTTGATGGGGGCAGTTTCTCCTAGCGCACTGCGGCGGAGTCTGGAGGCAGTTCAAGTGCTCTCTTCAAAGGCCCTGCCCACTTTGGCGGTCCGAAGCCCTCCCGTGGCGTCCTCGCCCGGATCCCCAGGCAGCCAGAGCATTACCAGCACTGCTGAAGCAGCTGTGCCCGCTGCCCCTCGACCCAGCTCTGCTCAAGGAGACGGGCACGCCTTACCACCCATTGCTCGTCGCCTGGGCCACCATCCACCGCAGTCCCTGAACGTCGGCAAGCCCCTGTATCAGAGCGTCAACTGCAAGCCCATGCAGATGTACGTGCTGGACGTCAAGGACGCCAAGGTGCGCGGGCGGGTCCAGTGGAAAGTGTTCCACGGCAGTGCTGTGGTGGGGCCGCCTGAGACCAGCCTGCACACTGTGGTTCAGGGGCGGGGGGAGGTGATCATCTTTGGCGGCTTGATGGACAAGAAGCAGAACGTCAAGTACTATCCGAAAACAAATGCCTTGTACTTTGTGCGTGCAAAGAGATAATGTGGCCGTGGGCCACCTCCTCTCCCCTGCCCTGGCCTCGCGGCTCCCACCGAACCAGCCCACCCTAACCTGGGTGCGCTGTCAAACAGGTTGTGAATGTGGCATCCCACCCACCAATAAAGAGATCTAAGCAAATGGCACCAACGGTTTCCTCCAATTCCCGGCAGGAACGCGAGGGCTGAAGCCCCTTTTTGAGCACAGAAGCAGCAGGCACAAAGCCTTCTAGGCTCAAAGATCAGCTTCGGGAAACCTGGCCGAGCGGGATCCAGCCGTGGCTTAGGCTGCCTCCGAGCTAGGTGCTGCAGGCCGGCTAGGTGGCTGTCCTGCACAGGGAAGCCATCCAGGGAGGACAGCCGAGGTCCTCTGTCAGCTCCGACGCTGCTGAGCCCCGTTTCAAAGAGGAGGGCCCAGTTTGAACCTCGTGGCATAAACAGGAAACTGCAGCCAGGAGGAGGAGAGAGAAAACCTACCCCGGGCTTAGGGATAGGCACCCTCCGCCCTTGCAGCCTTCCTCCTAGCTCTCAGGCTGGAGCTGAGCTTTAGAAGGTGACCTCCAGGAGAAGCAGAAGCCCCCTGGGTCAGGAACATTGCAGCAGTCGCACCAGCCTGGGAGCCAAGGCCTCGCTCTCAGCTTATGGGGTTGGGGTGCAGCCCCAACCTGTGACAGCAACGAGGGGGGGGCTGAGAGACCAGCTGTTCCCACTCCTGTGCTGCAGCTGTGGCAGCGGCCTCTTGGGGACAGGATATGCCACAAGGCTTCTGAGGGGAGGCCTAGATCACCCCAGTTAGTCTCAGCAACCCCAGATTAGGAGAAGGGTGCACAAGAGTGGAGCACAGCTGCTATCAGCTACCTGACACACCCGGAGAAAGCAGCGGGAGGGCGGCACCAGCTGCATTTCAGGTGAGGGTCAGGACCGCGGCCCTGCCCCGATTGGCGACCTTCGACGGGTAGTCCTTGAAAGGCTGTGGCTCGAGGGAGGGGCTCCCGCACTTCAGGCGAGGGGGGAACCTTCATCGTAGGAAGGCTACGGAGAACCCCAAGAAAGACACCTCTTGGGGGAATCTCACCAACCTTTTTGGGCAAGGATAGTTCTCTCTCTGCTTGGCAATACGGGGTGACCGGGCTCTCGAACCCCGCGCCTTTTCCCCATCTTTGCCTCCGGCCACCCACGAATAGAATAAAACCACCTGACGGCTGAGCGCATTTGGGCAGTGAACTCGGCGAAGGGGAGAGGGTGGGCTCCCGCGCTACCCTCGGACCTTGCAGCCCCGCTGACTCGGCTCTGCGCTGCTGCGGAGCTCAGGCGGACGCCTTTCCCCCGGTCCCCGGGAGGGCCGGGTCGCGCTCGGCCCTTCCTTTTCCACCGGGAGGAGGGAAAGCTGCACCTTCGGGCTTCCAGGCCGGCGGCGGCCACGATCCCCGATCCCAGGAGGGTTTTGAGCCTCTCGCTAGGAGCAGCTCGGCAGGAGGCAGCGCGCTCTTCCCCAGCCCAGCCCAGCCCCGCCCCCTTGTACCGACTGGACGGAGCAAGACGACCCCCGGGGCCTTTCTCGCGGAGCCCCCCGTGCTTGAAAGGGGCAGCGGGCAGGGCAGGGCAGGGCAGGGCGGGCCTCGCACAGCGCAGCAGGCATTTGCAGCGCGCGCGCACGCACACACACACACACCCCGCTTCAGAGCCCCGCCTCCGGCCGTGCAGCGATTCAGCAACCTCAACGCGAAGTGCGCGACCGACGCACGCGTCGGACAGCTGCGGAACCCCCGGAGCGCGAGTCTCGGGGGAGGCACCCCTGCTCGCCCCGGTCTTCGCCAGCGGCGGCGACCTGCAGAGCAGCGCCCTCCCGCCGCGGCCCGGTTGCTCGCTCGGCTGCTGGGCGCGCTGCCGCCTCTTGCGGCAGAAGCGCCCGCCGCGGCTCCGTCCGCGCCCCCCAGGACGGCGAGCGAACCACGAAGCCGGCGCCTTAAGGCGGAAGCCCTCCGGGGCTCCCGCGAGCGCGGGCGGCGGGGACTAGCCCCCCCGCCTCGGAGGGCCCCCGATGCGCGGCCGGCCTCTGCGCAGGAGGAACGGCGCTCCGCCCCGCGGCCCCCCGAGCCCGGCCGCAGCCGGGTCTGCCCGCGGCGCCCGCCCCTTCCCCTCCGCGCCGGCCACGCCGGGCGGCGTTTCAGCGCCGGGGCTGCCGGGGGCGGGGCGAGGCGATCCGTGCGCCTGACGTCAGACGCGGCCGCCGAGCCCGAGGGCGCATGCGCGCCGGGGGGGCGGGCGCCGGCGCTCAGCCCCCGGCCCTAGCGCCTTCCGGCAGTGCCAGGCGCCCCGCTCGGCCGCCGCCGCCAGGGCGGAGATGCTCGTGCCGCCGGGGTCGGTGGTGGACCCGGAGTGGCACCGCACGGAGGAGGGCAGGCGCTACCTCGCCGCGCTCCTGCGCCGCCAGCGCCGCCGGGCTTTCGGTGGGTGAGCGGGCCGGGGCCGGGGCCGGGGCCGGGGCCGGGGCCGGGCGGGTGCGCCCTGCGCGAGCGCACGCCCGAGCCTGGCGCCTCCTCCGCCTCCGCAGGGCTGCTGGAGAGGCCGGCGCTGCCCCCGCGGGCGGCCGCGGACGTGGCCAGCTACAAGGTCTTCGTGGCGGGCAGGAGCGGCGTGGGCAAGACGGCGCTGGTGGCGCGGCTGGCGGGCCTGGAGCCGCCCGCGGCGCACCACGAGACGGCCGGCATCCAGACCACGGTGCTCTTCTGGCCGGCGCGGCTGCGCGAGAGCGGCCGCGCGCTCTTCTTCCGGCTCTGCTTCTGGGACTGCGGCGAGGCGGCGCTGCGGCGCTTCGGCCACCTGCTGCCCGTGAGTCGGCGGGACGGGCGGGCGGGCGCGGGGGGCGCCTCCGCTCCCCTCCCCTCCTCCCTCCGCTCCGCTCCGCTCCGCTCCGCTCCGCTCCCCTCCTCCGCTCCCGCCCGCAGGCCTGCCGGGAGAAGGCGGACGCGCTGCTGCTCGTGTTCTCCTTCGCGGACCGCGCCTCCTTCGACGACCTGCCCGGCCAGATCGCTCGGGCGGCGGGCGGCGCCGGGAGCGCCCTGCGCATCGTGGTCGGCACCAAGTATCCTTCCGGGCGGGGCGGGGCGGGGCGGGGCGGGGCGGGGCGGCCTCCGGGCAGAGGGACCCCGCCCGCTCCCCCCGATGCCGATGCCGCTGCCGCGCCGCTTCCTTGACCGAGCGCGCAGGTGCGACCAGCTGGCCCGCGCCGACGTGACCGAGGCGGACCTGCGGGCGTTCGGCCGCGCCTGGGGCCTGCCGGTGCTGCGGGCGAAGGGCGCCGGCGGGCGGGGCCCGGGCCCGGACCCGGACGGCTACGCGGGGCTGGCCGAGGCGGCGCCGCTCCTCAACGGGCTCGTCGAGCATCTCTGGCGGCGGGACCAGGTGGCGGCCGGCCTGGTCGCTCCGCCGCCGCCGCCCGCCCCCCCGGAGGGCGCGGCTCCGTGACGCCGTCCTCCGGGGCCCTCGGCCGCGGCCGGCGGTGGAAGCGCGCCACGGAGGCCGGCGGGAGCCGCGGACCGGGAGGCCCGGAAGCGCTTCGCAGGCCGCTCGTCCCCGGGGCCTCCGTGCCCTGAATCGTCTCTCGCCACGGGCGGACCGGAGAGGATTCCGCGCCCTGCGTCGTCTCGCCACGGAGGAGCCGGCGGCCGACTCGCGCCTGCTGCGGTGCAAGTTCTTCCCCCGTCCTCGCTGTCCTCGCGCCCTCGGCTTAATAAATATTTTGAATTGAGGCGCCGCCGCACGTGCACGTACGAGCGTGGGTGGGTGGGGTCCGTCTGCAGCCCGCCCTCCGCACAGCCGTTGCGTTTGTGTCCCCTCGCGACACGCTCGTCTTGCGGGCATCCGAGGAGCCTCACTTGAGTGATGGGGTGGAATCACGAAGGCCGGGCTCGGGGGGATACACGTTTTCCTAGCCCGCCGGAGGAGCGTGGGAGATGCAAGAGGATGAGGCTGGCACCTCCCTGAGGGATTCACGCTGTTGTGGCTGGCTGGATGGCTCGGGAGCTGGGTTTCAGTCTGGGCAGATTCTTGCCGAGGCTGTAGCTAATAAACACGGCTGGACTGAATTTACATGGTCTCCTGGAGTTCCTTGGGCTAGGCCTGACACTTGCCGTGCTCCTCTGTCACTGGCTTCTTCCCGGCCCGGGGGCTGATATTAAAAGATGCGTCTCCGGGGCCGCTTTCCTACGGGGTGGGCGTCCCTACTGCCAACCTACCGCGCGTGAGCAGCGGTCAGCTCGGAGTGGGCGGGTGGCATCACTGCAAACCGCTTCGCCCGCCGGAGCAAGCAACTGCCGCTTGTCACGGAACATGTCCGCGACCCCCTGCTGCGCTGCCACAAAGGACCGTCTTCTGCTCAGCTCAGCGTACGCGTTCTCCCCAGCCGTTTTCTAACACGTTAGCGGTGTCAAGCTAGATGTATGGCATAACCTAGTCTAACAACTCTAGGTGGGGGGAAAAGTGGAATAAATTTGTAAACGCCAGCACGTGAAAGTGTTGCTCCGCAGTCCAGATACTGAGGCCCCATCCGACGTTTATGACTGCTCGGTAAGTGCCAGCAGGATGTGGCAGCTCTGCTCTAGGGCCACAGAGATGGCGCCACGGGATACGTAGTGTCTGAGCAAAGCCAACCGCTCTCAGCAGTACAAGTACTGTTCTCGGTGCAGCAATTTCGGCCGCTTTGTGATGGCAGCGTTTCCTGCCAAGAGTCTGGAGTTCCCTTGCCAGATGCGTGTCTTTGCAGTAGGGAGAGGGCAGCCGGAGCCCCAAGACCCGGTAGGGAGTTTCTTCAAGTGAGAACACTGCAGTGCCGCCAAAGCCGCCCCTGTTCCCGCTGACATTTTGGATTTTCTTTATTGTGATCTAAGCAGCTTCAAGGCGAGTCTAACGTACCTGAGATGGATGTAGGAGGCTTCCTGGCCTCCTGCCTTAGCAACGAATCAACAGCAGACTTGCTTCCTGCACATTTTTCACCCAGCCAGTGTTAATATTTAATGGGCCATTGCCCTGGAGAGGTACGCTTGGTGCGAACATGAGAGCGATGCTTCTGGATTTTAGGCTGCAATAATTCTCCTAGTATCAGTCCATCTTCAAATCCATCTCATGGAGACTTTGCACAGGCAAAGTCTTGACAGTCTGCAGAACAGCTGAATTCTGAGCGTCCTGTGATGTTACAGCTGAACAATGAACAGGATCGCTGATGGGCGCTTTCGAGCATCCAGTACTTCCTTGAACCTAAACTCCCCCCCCCCCCCATTTGTAAAAGTCTACAGGGAGCCACGACCTGGCTGAAATGGTAAGAATCAGAAGCTTGGTTTTCAAGCCTCCCCTCGCCTTCATCGCCACACTAAACCATCATCTTTGCATCCAAGGATGAGGAACCCTGCATACGCCCATCTGCCCGCTAAGTAAGGAATGGCTATCCCTCTCCCCTCCCTACAGAAACCGGCTGGCTGATGTCTTGCGATCACCACTGTGCGCCTCCACTTCCGGCTTGCTGCTGCTCACCCCCTCCTCCTCCAGCCCTGCCTAGAGCTAGCCTGGGAAAGACACGCTGTGAAGCTACCGCTGCAGCTCCAGCTGATTTCCATAGCTACGCAGGCGACCGCGCAGGGACCTGCCCTGAAAGGGAGACAGAACGGCTGGGGGCTGCAGAGCCTCGCAGCTGCCCCTTTCACCAGGCGGAGGGGCTGTTCTCTGACAAGGCTTCTTCGCCCCCAGGGGATGCTGCACGGGCACATCTGTGGACGGTTCCAGGACCAGCGATAAGCCTCTCCGACTCCAGAGCCTTCCCCCCTCTTCTGGCGTGCCCCCTCCCAGCATGCCCAAGAGCTAATCTGAAGCAGGACCTTGAATTTTCCTTACGCTGCCGAACACCATGATCCGCAAGAAAGCCTCTGGTTTGGGTCCTCCAGATGCCAATCTGCTTCTCAGCGCTGGAAAGGGCCCCCTGGGCCACTTCAACAATGTCAGTGCCATTCAAAATGGGGCCTCCGCTGGTAGCCTCGTAAGTATGCGGGTAGAGTGAATACTTTTTGAAGCAAGAGATTATGGGATTCGACTGTGTTTTATTTTAAAAGCCTTCTGTGTTGCACGGTCTGTGTTGCTCGTGGATCTGGTTGTGATGGAGTAGCAAGGTGAAAATATTCTGTATGCGCTTAGCGTGAAACTCTAGCATGCAAGCCCTCGGACCACGACCAACTGGAAGTTTCCCACAAGAGAACGGGAGACAGATTCAAAGGCCCAGGGGCACCCTGAAAGCTCTATAACCCGACAGCATGTTACTTGTCACCGTGCAAATAAAAAAGAAACTAATTTAGATGGGAAGAATTGTATAGTTCCACCATGAAGAAAGCCAGATGTTTCCTTTGGTGCTGCCATAATTTCGGGCAGGGCCCTGAAATTATCTAGCTGTAGGTCTCCGTCAAGTAGATGATGTAGAGAAAAGAGAGAGCACGATGGCGGCATCCTTGCCATGGTGATACGTTCTGCAATGCCAAAGCACTCGGTGCTGTGTGTGGCACAACCTATCGCCCCAAAACAGGAGTGCCCTCTGATGCAGTACTGGGTTTCTAAGAAGGCAGAAAAGGGAGACAGGACACACCGGATTTGTGGTCCGAGTAGAATGTGTTAAAATCTCTTAAAATACAGCCTTTAAATACACACACAACAGTGCTCCTCTCCAATGTCTCTTTTCCAGCAGTCAATTTTTCAGAACCACAGCATCAGCTGGCCCCAGAGGCTTCCCAGGGCCCTTTTCTGTCTATTTTCACTTAAAATTCTTGTTGGCAGGATGTAGAAGGGGACGACACAATCTGCATTTATGGCAGAGACGGTTACGATTCTTCAAACAGCCCCAGAGGAAACTACTTCAGAGACGGAAAAACAAAGATTGGTGAGTGTGTCTTTTTCTACCCCATTTCTCGGCTTTCCTGCGGTTGTAAAATTATAAATCTGGAAGGGATCTCAGAGGCCACCTCAACCGAACCCTTGCTCACTGCAGGGTACGTGATATCCCGTCAGTTAACGTAAACTTTTTACAAGCTGGTCCAGAGGGTTTGGTAAGAGCAGAATCCTCGATGAAACGGGTGTCCTCCCCAGGAGCTCTTTTCCAGATGGCCAAGGTAAACGAGGCCAGAAAGTAGCTTCCAGTGCAAGAGAGCGCGCTCGGGAGAATTCAGAACAGTCAAAACAAGGGAATTGCAACCCTTCTTTTCTAACAAGGTAGTGCGTCATTAAAGCCTTTGGACCAAAGTTTCAAAATGCCCGTCTGGTTGGCTTGCAGACTTTATGCTGGTTTGGGAGGAGAAAGCCCACCCCTCAAAGAAGAGGCGAAGCAAACGGCCGCACCGCCAAGGTGATGCGGCAGCAGGCAGAAGGGGTGGCTGGGAGCAAAGCTACGGGCGGCACGAGAGGTGGAAGCGGAAATTCCTCAGGAATCTGCGGAACGCGGGTCTCTTGATGGAGAAGGTGAGACTGGGGACGGCCAGTCCTGGCTTGGACGGGAGTGGCAATAGGGAGAGCTGCCAGGCTGGCATCGGGGCCTCAGTTTGCATGAGCACAAATACAACCCCAACCCTGACTTTTCTCGGCGCTGAAGTGGGACTGACCCATTCATATTCTGCAGACTGATGAGGTCCACCCTCACCCCATTCAGACGGTCGCTGGGTGGCCCTTGCTTGGGGGTGTCCCTCCCTCCTTCCTCCTCCTCCTCCTCCTCCTGACCCAGTGGTTGCTTTTCCAGGAGGAGACTCTGAGCGAGCACAAGAGCATCCACTACCTGAAGCTGAGCGCCCCATGGGAGGTGCTGGTGTACTATGCCGAGGAGCTGTGCATGCGTGCGCCTCTCCAAGTAAGCCCCGGGCTTCCTTCCCTGCGCGTGTTGGGCGCAGTGCAGCCGTTCCACTGCCCCTCTCTCCCGCCACAGGGGTCCCCTGAGCAGCTCTCTCCTTCCCAGGCTCACCCCAACCCAGACAGAAACAGTTCAGACGATCTGCTCCGGAAGCTGCGCATCCCCAACGTAATGGATCAGAGGGTGCCCAACAAGCCCGTGGACTACTACACTTGTGCCTTCCGCAAGTCCAAGCTCGACAAGTGAGTGATGGCAGGGAACGGTGGCTGGGGCAAGGGCGCCCATGTTCCTCCGATGGAGGATCCTGCCCTCCCGCCCTGTCACCCAGGCTGGGGGCAAGGGCTCCAGCTCCACGTTGGCAGCGGCAGCGAACGCAGAGCGCGCCCTTGTGCCCACGCACTTGCACAGATGCTATCTTCTTGTACGTGTTGTCGTTACGGGAGGAGGTGAGGATCACCAGACAGATTCCGCAGGGTTAGGCGGAGATGACACCTGCGCACCACAAAGCCGACCCGTCTCTCCCGGGCCCCTTTCGGCTTTGAGGAGCACTTTAGGCCGGTTTTCCAGTTTGAATCTGTTGCTCTCTTTTCCAGGTTCCTGGGCAGCGATTTGCACGACTCGTACTTCACCCACACGCAAAGGCATCGCATCGTAAGCTCTCTTAGGGGAAAACGCCCAGCCCAGTTCCAGGGTGCAGGGCAGATAAGGGAGGACGCTATCCTCGCAGCCCTCTGTTCCTCCGCTGTTTTGAGTTGGCTCACTTTCTTGGGGATGACCGAAACCTGCCACAGCCGTCCCGCTTTTCTTTTTTTCTGTCAGCAGTTCTTGTTCTGGTTCTCTGTATCCTGGTGCATGACCTAAATAAATACCACCTGCAGGTGTATGAAATCTTGGCACGGACTATTTACGGAAAACGGAAGCACGCGGAAATAGGCATCGACCGGCTGTTGAACGAAGGAGTATATTCTGCAGCTTTCCCACTGCACGAGGTAAGTGTGTCAAGGAGGGTTCCCCACAGAGAGCAGCGACGCAGGGAGGTTGCACGCAGACGGGCTGGCCCCATGTCTGCCTAGAAACTCTGCCTTTTAAATCCCACTGTGGTCCTCGGTCATGATTTCTTGGCGGCAAAGGGCTCTCTCGCATTTTTACCATCCACAAAGCAAAATGAGCATCATAAAGCAGTCCTGTAACCCCTTTACCTGTAACAGCCCCTAAATTCTGCGTTCTCTTTTTCAGAAATGAATTGCTCTGTATCCTCCCTCTTACAGAGTTCTGATTTCTTGCAGATCTAGCGTTTTAAGAGGCTGCAAAGTTCTCTGGGGATTGTTCTGCCCTGCCCTGCCCTGCCCTGCCCTGCCTCCTTCCCTTTCAGAGGATGATCTTGACTACCCATCCCCACAACCTCTTTCTCTAGGGCCCCTATGAGCTACCTGAGTACGAGGTGCTGAGCAAAGAGCTGAACCCCCGGCAGATCCTGTATCGCTTTTGGGCCCAGTGGAACCGTTGGTACAAGTATCAGCCCCTCGACCACATCCGGGAGTACTTTGGAGAGAAGGTGGCCATCTACTTCGCCTGGCTGGGTGAGACGCATCTACAGTGGGGCCTTGCTTCCCTCTCCCAGCATATCCCCCTCCCCTTCCAGAGCTTAAAACTTTGCTCAGGTTTTGAGCAAACACCTAGGAAGCTTCCATTTAGAACCACAGAATACGTTGGCTACGTTACACAAGACCCTTAGCAAGATCAGCGACAGACGAAGCAGATGCATTTGCACAACTCACATTTGATTAACACATTATAAGTTTTAACCTTAAATAATTAGTTTTGCCCTTGCTTAGTGGCTCAAAGTACTGCGCAATCTCAGCTCATAGTTAGATTATGCTTCTACTGTGAGAAACCTGAAATGGGTTAATGCAAAAGCAAATTAAAAATATAGGCAAAACCAATTATTCTGGAAGTGGCAAGCCATGACCTTTGCATAAGTTCACGGGCTCGAGTGTGTGAGCCCTGGCCTGAACGAAGCCTTACATGTGTGAAGTGATTTCAGTCTCTGAAATTATTTAGCAATCTCTGAGCTAGGGCCATCCATGAAGATTCTGAAACTGCTCTGCTTTGGAAATCACGTTCACCGGATGGACTGGCAAACCCTCTAGATGGGGAAGAGGTTAGGGTGGTTCCTTCTGACCCTGACTCTCTTCTTTGCAGGCTTCTACACAGCCTGGCTGATCCCAGCTGCAGCTGTTGGGAGTTTTGTATTCCTGGCAGGCCTCTTCACCCTAGATACGAACATGCCGGCGTGAGTGCGGAAGAACGTTGGGCGCTGGGGGGCGGGGGGGGAGGACAGGACATAGCAGCCTGTGGAAATCCAGGACTAACAGCTTTCTCCTGCCACATGCCTACATCCTTTTCAAGCATGAGAACTTATTTACTGAATGTATACAGCACCTTTCTGTCCATACAACACTGACAACAGGGGTTGACGAAGCTCTTCCTAGCAGGAAATAGGGTCCATGCCTCAAGCCTGCCCTTGCACATGGCCAAAGCCCTTTCATGCCCCACTGGTATCTGCTGGCCGCTGGGTGGGAGCAAGATGCTGTGCTGAAAGGATCCTGGCCCGATGAAAAAGTTCTTCCTACATTATTTAACTGATGTACCTCTATCTACTGTCACGCAAGCCAAGATTGCCAAATGTAGCCTCCAGGTTTAAGGGCAGTCTATCTCTGAATACCAAGGCATAAATATGTGCTGCCAGTGGTCCTCCTGGAGGGATCTCACTGAGAGCACAATCCGGAACTAGACAGGCCCCCTCGGGGTTGTAAGAATCTAGCATTCCTATTAAGCGGGGCACTGGGAAGCAGAATCCCCACACGCAAGGGCTGTTTCCTCCAAAGCCGGTAACCCTTGTCTTTTTCCACCCTTTCCAGGCAAGAGATCTGCAACAGTGGGGGGCAATTCCTCATGTGCCCCCTTTGTGATACTTGCGGCAACTGGAACATCTCTGAGATCTGTCCCATGGCAAAGGCGAGGCGGCTTCCCACAGCTTCCTGGGTGGTGCTTAATTGGAGAATGCTGGAGGGGGAACAGGGGTTGCCATGTCCTCTCACAAATTAGCCACCTCCTTACGGAGAGGTAGGGAGAAGAGCTTAGATCCACCGGCTCCCAAGACGAACATACAGAAGTCATTTTAAGTCTCCGGTGCAGGTGCAGACGGCTTCTGGACACCTCAGTTCCTCCTTGTGTAAAATGGGAACAGCTGTCCAACTATATTAGCAGCATATTTATTTTTTTATGTTTTCATTCCTCATTCATTCATTTAGTATTCCAAAGGACAACAGCTCTATTTTGGGGAACCTGAGTTCATTGGAACAAGAGGGTAAACCAGTTCTAATATCCAAATTCCTGGGCTCAGAATTCATTCGTTCTAACTGTATGACTTTTGAATGTGGTCCCTTTTGGTGAATCCTGGGTTGTAGTTAAAAGCAGGATAGCTCCCCCAAGGACAAATTTGCTCTTCCCTCAGGAATGGAAAAGAGGGGAGGTTACCAGCTCTGCGCTTGCAAGTCCTCCGGCCTGGGAGAAATTTTCCAAAGTATGTTGTTTTTCTGCGTCCTCAGGTTGGGTACCTTTTTGACCATCCCGGGACAGTTTTCTTCAGCATCTTCATGTCCTTCTGGGCGGTCACTTTCCTGGAGTACTGGAAGCGGAAAAACGCCACCCTGGCTCACCATTGGGACTGCGTGGACTTCCAAGAGGAGGAGGCAAGGGCTCTCTTTCCACCCATTTCCCACTGCTCCACCCGCCACTAAGCGTCCAGCAAGCTGGCAGGGGGCGTAACTCCTTCCCCCCGCTGCACGAGGAAGCCTGCTCTGTCCAGGTTCTGCAGACACCAATGGAAACCGATTGGTGCCATCAAGCCGAACATACAGAAGCCAGTCGTTAGCGTTAGGAAAGTTCCAATGAAGTCTCACATTCTGTCTTCTGATGGCCAGAGCCGCTTACAAAAGAGTGTAAGAGATTGGCTCAACCAGTGAAGCTGTAATTCTGCTCAACTAAACGTTGCCTTGCTGAAAGGCATTGAATTCAGTCACTGCTAACTCAAGTAAAACAGCACAATACAGGGAAGGATATCCATCATAAATCAACCCGTAATAATAGCAGGTGGAGGTCATCGTCCTAATTTAACTGGAAGTAACTCCTACTGAGAGTGTAGGGATTAAGGCACCAGGCTAGAAACCGGGGGACCGTGAGTTCTAGTCCCACCTTGGGCCAGTCACTCTCTCACAGCCCTAGGAAGAAGGCAAGGGCAAACCACGTCCGAAATCCTGCCAAGGAAACCGCAGAGACCTGTCCAGGCGCTCGCCAGGAGTCAAAGCTGACTCAAAGGCACAAAAAACGAAACAAAGCAAAGAAACCTCCTGTTGAGTTCAACGAGGTGATTCCCTGTTTAGGAGCGCATCCCAACCCTGATTTTTCTTCCCTTCCCTTTCCTCTCCCGCTCTCTTTCCCGCGCTCCCAGGAACGCCCTCGCCCGGAGTTTGCTGCCATGGCCCCTTGCCTGGAACAGAACCCCGTCACAGGGGTGAAGGAGCCCCATTTCCCTGAGCAGGACCGGCTGTCACGAATCCTGACTGGATCCATGGCTATCGTCATCATGGTGAGGGACCGAGCGAGGGCGGGGAGAGGAGACAGAGACTCCCGTCCCAAGCTGACGCTCCCCTCGTGTCCTGGTTCCTCCTCTTCCTCCAATAGCTCTGTGTTGTGATGATCTTTCTGGTGTCAGTGATCATGTACCGTGGGATTGTCAGCACTGCGATGTACCACACCGGGAACAGAGTTTTGATGACCCAGGTGAGAGATGCACCGTTGGTTGTGCATGGATTCTGCCCTCAGTGAGAGACCTACAAAAGCTTCCTTTGGTCCTCCCCAGAGATATTCCACATCCTTCCCCTGAATTTAGGATTTAACAGAAATAAGGGCAGTTCCTCTAGCCTTTGTACTTGTGCAGAAAGAGTAAGTGAAGGCAGAACTTGGTTTTCTACTACTCAGTAAAGGCCAGGAGGTAGCAACAGCAGTACTACGAAGACAGGCTTTCACCTGCCTGCCAACCTGGTTGGTGGCCATGAGCACGCTTAAGTCATGGTAATCTGAAATTACTTTCTGTGTAAATACGATCTTGAAAGCACTTGCGCTCTTTGTGCTTTAAGCTTCAGCTGTTCCATTTATGCATCTTTATACCTATGCACTCTCGAGAATTTCAAGCTGTGGTAGAAATTAAACTTTAGGGAAGTTCAACGGACTTGAGGAAGAGGAGAGCTGTTGAGGGGAGGGGCTGGTACAATTCAGCCCACTTCTTCCTGTTCCCTACAGGCAGGTAACATTGCAAACATCAGCAGTTCCATGGTGAACTTGGTGCTCATCCTTCTCATGAGCCAAGTATATACCTCCCTGGCTGAGAAACTTACAAGATGGGGTGAGTAGAAGACTTTAGTCATTCCCGGTCTTTGATGAATCGGCCACAGGTAGTCAATTAGCCCAGGAGGCTTCACTTTTAGGAAGCTCAAAACCCTCTCTGACATCATCTGGGACAATTGTGAAAAAAACACTGACTGCTGGCTACCGTGCTTTCTCTTTGCTGGAAAAGTAGCATATCAGAACTCTTGCCCCGACCATTTGCATCCTCTACTGACCTGACTGTCCTCATTTAACTCTCTGCTTCCCCTCTTAGAAATGCACCGGACTCAAACGCAGCATGAGGATGCCTTCACCTTCAAAGTGTTCATTTTCCAGTTTGTGAACTTCTATTCATCTCCCTTCTACGTGGCTTTCTTCAAAGGCAGGTATGGGACGCAGTGACAAGGTTTCCATTCAGAGGCGGGGCGGAAGGAGTCTCCTAGGAGGGTGTCCTTGTACCATCTGGCCCTTCTCACAAACAGTCTTGGTTACAAGTCTATTGAGATGTCAGGCCAGAGTTGAGGAGCCTCTGAGTTGACCAGGGGCTTACTCAGGTGCAACACGTGCCCGGGCTTTTCAGCCTACGTTCTTAGGATCTGCCTCCTGAAGTCTTCCTCCAACCTTACTAGCCTAATCTGAATCTCTCGCTGTTGAAAATCTTTTAAGATCTGTGGCTGTCCAGAATTAGGTTAATGACCCAAACACACAGTTACGGGCAAGAATTGGGGTTTCCTATCCTTAAAGCTGGACCCGCCCAACCGAAGCTGGCATTCCATCCTTTTCAACACCTTCCTTTGTCCCAGCAGGTTTGTGGGCTACCCTGGTCAATACGGAAAGCTCCTGGGCACGAGGAACGAAGATGTAAGTAGGGGAGCGGATCCCTCAACCATGTGCACACAGGCATTTCTGTTTTCCTTTTTCTGGGCACTGGCCAACCACTTCTCAAAGAATTGGGGAGAGCCTTTATTTCCCATCACACACACACATTTTGTTTTGCTGCACTGTCACTTGTGAGCAAATGGGTTCAGTCAGTTATTGAGGTATTTCAAAGAAAGTTTTGCCTTACCCATTTCAGCAAGGTCACCTAGAATAAATATGGGACTGCGAGCGGCAATTTTCTTTTTGCAGTTACTGTTAATTTACCTGAAATTATTCTTTGTAATAGCACAAAACGACATTTTGTAAACCAGTGCCTGGAGCTTCCTAGGCCACCTTGAGGCTCTAGTAACGGCTGTTCTCGGTGTACCAAAAGTACAGAGATGACTTACAAACGCCACAGGCGCACCCCCACCCTCTCTCTCTCTCACCCTGCAGTGCGGTCCTGGTGGGTGTCTAATTGAATTGGCCCAGCAGCTGTTCATCATCATGGTTGGGAAGCAGATTGTCAGCAACGTCCAGGAGTTTTTTGTTCCGTGAGTTGCGGAGAGGCAGGGGTGATTTAGTCAAAGGAATGCCCATCGTTCTCTGGCATTTCTCTCTAAGTTAGCAGTGCAGTCCTCTCCCCCAAGGACAGCCAGACATTTCTTCTCCTCCAGGAAGCTGAAAGCTTGGCACCAGAAAAGGAAGCTGGCCAAGGTACGAGGTGCCCAGATCTGCCAGGAGTCCAAACGGTGGGAGGAAGATTATGAACTGATTGAGTGTGAAGGTCTCTTTGAGGAATACCTGGAGATGGGTAAGCAGGACAGAAGACCGTTCTGGAACAGCATTCAACTACTTTGAAACATATATGAGCCAAGGTAGCTTGGGGTCTAGATTCATACCATCCCTGCTGACTGGCAGCCACTTGGTCCACTAAGACGTTGAGATCCTTTTCACGAGTTGCTTTCCAAAGATCAGGAGATCCGCTAATTAAATTGTGGGCAGCAGATCTTGCCCATCTTTCCAACTTCCGAAAGATAACATTTCAGCAAAGTGAATCAAAATTATATTGGATGTTCCACTTTCAACAGACTTCAGATGTTTAGGTTAACTGAATTTCCCCAGTTCTCCTCTGTCTTGTCTCTGTGAAAGTTAGGTCATCCAGAAAGCCTTGATCTTCCACAAGAATGAAACGCAGAAGCAAGATGAGGAAGAGCCACCCAAAGAAACAGGCTCCCACCATCGTTTCAGTCGAACGGACATAAGCTTTGCTCTTCCAGTCACTGTGAGGAGTATTTAGGGTTCTGTAAAATGCTAACACTGAAAGTGGTATGTTCTTTCTTAGTGCTCCAGTTTGGTTTCATCACCATTTTTGTGGCTGCTTTTCCACTGGCCCCTCTCTTCGCCCTGCTCAACAACTGGGTAGAGATCCGTCTGGATGCCCAGAAATTTGTCTGCGAGTACCGCCGACCAGTGGCTGAGCGTGCCCAGGACATCAGCGTCTGGTTCTTCCTCCTCGAGGTCCTGGCACAAATATCTGTTATTGTCAACGTGAGTCTCGAAGCAGCAGCAGAGGAGATCCTCAAGCTGTTCCCCAACGGTCACAGATCGGTGGCTCTCCAGATCCCCTCACTGGGGGAACCGTGGGGGGTCGTTTAACTAGTTTGCCCGTTCTCTTGGGCTAAAAGTGATACAACAGAAAACCCCGCATCCCAGTCCCAGTCACTCCTGACGGTTTCAACTATGGTCTATCTGCCCACAGGCCTTTCTCATCGCCTTCACATCTGACTTCCTGCCACACCTCCTGTACCAATACGAATACGACGGCCACCTCCACGGCTACGTGAACTTCAGCCTGGCTTACTCCCCACCCAGTTACGTCCACAACAACCATACCATGTGCAGGTGAGCAGAGGTTCTCTGAGCCAATAACCATGGTTAAGTCTCACCCTCCCCAACTATGCTGATCTGCCATGGCTTATCAACAGGTACAAAGCCTTCCGAGATGCAAATGGGAACTACACCCTCTTTTACTGGAAACTTCTGGCCATTCGTCTGGGCTTCATCATCGCCTTTGAGGTGAGATTCACACATTTTTATGGAAGAGCTGGAATAGAGCATCGCTATGTGGGACTAGGCAGCTCTCCTCTATCAGGAGCAAGCAAAGCACCCATGAAGTCAAACAAAAGCATATATTCAAAAAAGTTAATCCTCCAGTAACGTTCATAGTTTATTCCACTTATAGTATCTGATATTCCAAGGATAGCATCAGTGTATCCTTTGGCACAAACTTTCTGCCCATTTAAAAAATCATGAATTGAATATAATTATCTGGTTTACCTAGATTTAATTGCCATTTGTTTACTTAGTTGACTGGGAATTTTCATTATTATGCCAAATGTAACATCTGAATTTTCTCAGTGTAAAATCAGGGTTTGGCAAAAATTCTCTGCCCGTGTTAGTTTTTTTCAAAGAACCTTCTCTAATTGAAAATTATCGATTTACCAGGATTTATTCAGTTGAATAATCTCTTAGAAGTGTCTACTTTTTATTGAGACATACATCAAATTTGTTTAACTTCAGCTGCATTTTCCAAGCTCCAAAATTTCAGACCTCACCTGCCAATTTCAGTAAAGACATTTTCCATTTGTCATTTTTTATTATCTGTTTTTCATGAAAGAGCAGAATTCCCAAGATTTCTGTACTCTGAAGCTGATTTATGAATACAAGAGCCCCTGATGCTTGGCTTTAAGGCAACCCTTTTCTTTCAGTCAAAATCTCATTTCCAGAATAGAAAGAATGACGTTGACTTACCTCGCCAGATGGTCGCAAGGCTGACGGTATCTCAGAAGACCTCAAACGCTCGGAACGGGTAAAGGCTCTGTCCTCTTCTTCCTCCTCTTTCCCAGCACGTGGTCTTCTTCTGCTTGCGCCTTATTGACTGGCTGGTTCCAGACGTCCCTGAGTCCCTGGAAGTAAAGATCAAACGTGAGCGTTACCTAGCCAAGCAGGCACTGGCCGACAACCAGGATGTGCTGCTGACGGTGAGTCACGACTCTTCTCCCACACCAGGTCAGTCCATGACGGGGGCACAAAGCGAGTGTGTGTGTGTTTGTGTGCGTGCGTGCGTGTTGCTGTTGGTGCCAAATATCCAGCAGCAAGAGGAGGGCTCAAAAAGGGGACAGGGACAAAATCTTCCACCAGAACCAGCTGCTTTGGCCACACAGCTCAACACCACGCCGGCGCGTTGGTTCACCTTAATCCTTTCTGCCACTCCAGCCACCTCGTTTTGGAAAATCAACAAGGCATGAAAAACAGTGGCTATGCATTACGCCGTGGCAAGATCGGATTTCTAGTTGAGAAACTCTGGGAGATTGAGTCCCCTATTTCTAACGTTGGGGTAATTCTCAAGTGTCCTCCCGTACGAGTGTTTTCACTGCAGAATCTGTGCCTCTCTCTTCACACCTAGCTGGGAGTTCAGCTACTGTAACTGTGTTGTGATCCCCATCTATCTTGTGTTGTGGTGCAGTTTGTAGTGTTATGCCTGTACCATCTGTGCCTCTATATGGCAACACGATCAGATGGAAGTCTCATGGTAAGTGTGTCTCATTCCTCTCAGTCACGAGGGTGTCTCACATCAGCTCTAGAAATGGATACGATTGTGTGGGGCTCTTTACTCAGAAGGTATTTAATATGGAAGCATCACCCAAGTAGGAAGAAGAAGGCATGTCTTTCTCTCTCCTCTGACCCCTCCATCCATGTAGTCCTCAAGATGTCTAAATAACAGAAAGTAAGGGGCGTCAAGAGGCAGAGCCACAGAGAGCTTAATTTGGGAGCTTCACAAGCTCTTCCGAGAGCTGTCTTTCTCCTTTCAGATCTGACCTGGCAGCAGTACGCTCTACCTATTGGATTAAATAAACGACAGCTCCACTTAATACCCGGCTCAAACTGCTGGTTTCGTTAGAACTGCTCTTTCAACCCCTCGCTCCAGGCCTCCTTGCAGCATTCTGCCAGGGAGGCGTTGAGCTCTCTGCATTGTTCTCCAGCTCTTGAACAAAAACCAGAGCAAAATGTTGCCCTATTATTCTGAACGTTCTATTCTGTTTTATTTCTATTTCTTCTCTTTTTGTACAGCAAGCAGCCTTTTATCAAGCAGTATGATTTAGCAATACTGGTGAGGTCGAAAGCATGGGCATCAGTGCATCCCCCTCAATTCCTGACCACATGAAGCAGCATAAAGAACGCCAGCGGAGAGCAGAGGAAATCCTCTCCTGCACCAGTCTTTTGGAGACCCAGAAAGCAGATGGACCACAGACCGCAGCTGAGTTTGGAGGTTACAACTGACTTTGCTTCTGCGTTACCGTGACATGCTCACTCCTGCCTCGCTTGTCTCGCCCTCCTTCTCCCTCTTGCCGTCTAAAGAAGCCCACAGAGACAGTGACGTGCACTTCCCGGCCTTTTTCCTGTGACTGCGTCCTGCCGGAGTCCTTCTTTTCTCAACTGTGGCACCGCTGGGGCCAAGGCTGAGGGCTGCTAGCTTGCTAGCTCTGGAGACCAGTTCTGCTGGCAAACACAGCTCCGCTTCCTCTGAGGCTCCCGGGAGGTTTTGCTTCTGTTGGCAGCGGCTGCTTCTGGGCCGTGCAGATTTTAACCTGAGTCTACATCTAACACCCTCCCATTGATATCTAGGCTGGCTTGGAGGGCAGGGAAATATTCAAAGAGCAAGTACCCCAAAATGAAATTTCAATCAAACCAGCAGATATCATTGCGGAAGGCGATGGATAAGGAATTGTGGGTGCCAGGGAGGAATCCTGCCCTTGATAGGTTGGCCAGCTTCTCTATGATTGCCTACAGTTCCTATTCTGTTAATCCTCCACCACCGTCACCATCGGGGAATGTGTTCCAGTTCAGGATCACAAACTAGTAGTTATGTGGACAGCCTTCACAAGCTAACATTTCGTACTATTATCATATGGCGGGATTCAAATTTGAAAATCCAGTCTGCATACATGCAGCCTCCAAAAAGCCTTAGGAGCCCTAGGCAATCAAAAGCAGTGGGAAGAAGGCTGTGGATTGTGGGAGAGGTGGTGCTTCCGTCCCTTCCCTTGTTTCACAGCTGTCGCTGACGGTTTGGGAAATGAAATCCAACACTCTTAGCACTATCACAGTTCACAACAAATCCCATCCTATGCCTTTCTGACACGTCTGTTATTCAGAGTTGCAACTCTACAGCTTGTATCATCAGGGGATTTAATAAAATCTGGAATGATCTGGATGTATTGTTCCATGAGTGGCAAGGGGCCGGGGGGAGCTAGCAGTCCTTCCTCTGGGAAAGGCAGTTGCCACCAGTAGCAGTAACTGCTGGGAATTATGAAACTACAGGCCGACAAATACACAGAGCACAAAGTTGGAAGGCCCTGCGGGGAGAAGGGAAACCCTAACGTGGGCAGTTTTCTAAACCACTTGTTGCGTACTCAAGCATTTGCTGGTACACTTATATAATGAAAAAATATTTGATTTCCCTGTGTTGGTCATTTCCATCTGGGAGAGAAGTCGATAGAAGGCAAACCAAACGACAAGATTCAGTCTAAAGGACAGAAAAAACACACAGCTGGCTGGCTGGCTTTCTTTAAACAAGCAAAAGACTTGGCTGAGTCACTTCCAGGACGCAGAAAAGGCCCCGTACGTCTTAACAGAAGTGCAAACAACAGTGTCCCTGGGCATGCGCTGAGTCACTTCAACATGTGGTCACCGTGTAGTTTAAACCAGTGCAGACTCCCAGCCTCCAGCCACGCTCTCCCCTCCCCTCAAGCAGCCGGCCCCAAAGAAAGACACGCCCAACTCCAGCTGCGGCAGGAGGACGACAGGGACGAAGGGTCGGGGAGGGAGCAGCTGATGCGGGACTGCGTAGATCTTGCCCACAGGCCGGGATCCCGCGGGAGGCATCAGAACTACTCAGATGAGAGGGAAGGGGGCAGCTCCTCTCCCTAATAGCCCCTCTCCCTTTTGGGGCAGCTTGCACAAATCCCTGACCCGGAACTAGATGACCCTGAGGCTGGGGCGGGGGGGGCTCCCTCAATGTGGAAGCGAAGCGATGAACTATGTCAACGATCTGGGATTCTGCGCCTGCGGCCGAGTTGGGCTACGAAGGAAGGAAAGAAGCAGAGCCCCTTTCCCAGGCTGTCCCCCAACCAAATACAAGGGGCAGAGACAGCCCCACTTCCCTGCCTGTCCCAGCATCAGATCAGCCGCAGGGCTACCCGGCCTCGCCTGGCTAGGGGACGGGAGGCTGTGTGTCTTGCTGGATACTTCCTTCTCCCCTAAGTAGCCCTCCGTCGTGTCCTTCCTTCATTATCTGTTTTCCAAGGTCCAGAGCTACACGGTATTTTACTTTCCTGCCTATTTATGCCAATGAGCAACACTGGGCTTCTCCCCCACGTTGGAAGTGAATCAAGACGCCCAGGACTCTCCCCTGCCACTAATTACTAAATGAGATACACTGCTTTTCTTTCTTTTTAATGGAACCTGTCCTTTGAAAAATCCTTGGGGGAGACCACCGTGATTTGTGATAGCCAAGGCTACAGCTGCCAAGTTTTTGTTCCAGTTCTGTTCCTTATTTAACAGCCACCAACTAGGCATAAAAATCCAGCTCTCGGGAAACTGAACAGCTTCCATGACTGGATCTCAGGGTGGCCGGGAGCATTGAAAGTGAACAGGACGTTCTGCTGGTAAATCGCCCTGGGCGTTGCAAGGAACGGAGGCCCTTCGCTGGGTCCAGGTGAGAAATGGCAGCCAGACAAGCAAGCTCACGGGATGCCCCAAATGACTGGGCACGCCCGTGCCCCTCCAAGCCCCTCCAACATTCCCATGCCAGCCAGGAAGGCTCACGCGGCTTGCCATTTTTCCCACGAGGAAGGAAAAATAACTTTGACCGGGGTCTCCACCCTGCATTCTTCCAGAGAGAGATTTCGGCCTCATCCAGTTTCTACCTGAGGATCCAGGTGTCCTTGTCTGTGTGGGAGGTCTCCAGTGCCTCCTGGAGTTCTTCCAACCCACCAAGCCTGAGCGGGTTAGTCCACCCGTTAATCTGAACTGCACCGCCTCATGCTGCAGGTGAGGCCGGCAGGAATCCGCTGTATTCACTGGGGGTAAAGTTCCCCACAGATAGAAATGAGGTGGCAAGAGGATCAGAAGTAATCCAAGGTACAATAGACAAACTGCTAATAGCTAGGGACCCGATTCAGCCCGTCGCCAGCGGCTCCTGGGAGATAACAAAAGGAAATCGACTGATTCTGTCCTAAGAACACAATCCTGGCTGCTGGTTCGGTGCTGCTTTCCTTCCTTAGCAGGAATAACTAATGCTTTTAACATCCCTCAGCCGGTCCATTGGTCTTCCTTGCCAATGGACCGGCTGAGAAAGAAAGGAGCGCGAAGAGCATCGCCGCCGGTTCCGATAACAATCCACCCTCAGCCCAGGAACGAGAGACGTGCTAGACGTGCGGCCCTCGAGGCTGAAAGGGAAGCGTGAAGAGCTACAACTGTGAGCAGGTGGGGATGAAGAGGAAGGGAAGGAGGCAACTTAGAGGAATCCTCAGACTAGTTTGAAAGCAGGGGCTACTTCTGAATGCACGCGTGCCGGGTACTATCCGTTCCAGACCCGAACACCTGTGTCGGAGGCAAAAGGTGGCGTTCCTGGCTCGGCCTAGCTCGTTTCTCCTCCACTCTCAGCTTCCCCACTGCCGTGGGGCACTTCAGGACTTCTCCCCTGACCGAGAACCCACGCGCTCCCCAGGAGCAGCGTCTCCTCAGAGCTGCCAGAGGCCAAGGGCCTCGGGGAAGGTCAGTGGCTTGGCCTTTGGCTTCAAAGATCTGCACGCCTTCTTTGGCACCACGGTGACGGCAGGAGACATGGGAAGCGCTCACCGAGCCGGGGAAAAGAAGTTCAGAGTGGGCTGCGTTCAGTTCCGTGTCACGTGGAGCTGCTGGGAACAGAGGATCCACCCCAGTCTCCAGATCTGGAGCTTTTCACCAATGCTGCCAGCAAGAGCTAGACTTACAAAATGGGCAAGGTGGCCAGACTGATTTCTCCCAAGACAGCTGCCAAGAATCTGTTCTGCCAAGAAAGCTATTTCATCACCAAGAAAGCGCCGTTACAGAACCTTTAGAAAGGCAGCTCTTAGCATCTGAAAATACAAGAACAACAACAACGAAGATGCAGGTATTCCGGAAATACGTGCAAAGTGCACAACCCTCCCCAGAGAGGAACCACGACAAGCAGGTGTTGGAGGGCAAAATCACACAACATCCTGAGAAGACAGAGGAATACTCTGCATGTGCTCAGAGAGAGACACTCTGTTTTTCACGAACTCCAGGGTGAATGCGGGTGTTGAAGAGGTGAGATCTCAGTTCTGGTCATGTGCCCAATATCCCTAGATTTGAGAATGACCTGGAGGCGTGTCAGGAGGAGGACATCTTCCACCTGGATGCGTGGGACACCGTCCTCCTGCACTGGACGACTTTCCACCGTATCTATGTGTGATGGGATGGAATTATGAAGACCAAACTCAGAGAGGAAAACATGCTCTTTCGTCTCCTGAGGGGCGAGGAAGAGGTAAGAGGATGAGGCTGGCACCTCCCTGAGGGATTCACACGGTTATGACTGGCTGACTTTGGGAACTGAGGTTTCAGTCTGGGAAGACTGATGTCAGGCCTAGCCCAAGGAACTCCAGGAGACCATGCAGATTCAGTTCAGCAATGTTTATTAGCTACAACCTCTAGCAAGAATCTTCCCAGACTGAAACTAGTTCCCAAAGTCAGCCAGTCATAACAGTGTGAATCCCTCAGGGAGGTGCCAGCCTCATCCTCTTATCTCTCCCTCACCCCTCAGGAGACGAAAGAGCATGTTTTCCTCCCTGAGTTTGGCCTTCATAATTCCCTTCCATCTCACTATGTCCCGTCTGTCACCAACTAGGCTTACCAAGGTCAGACCCCCGGCGGCCACTGCACACAGACCAGTTTCCGTCCCCTTTGTCTGTAACTCCTCAGGTCTTTTTCCAGGGAGGTGAGTCCAGCGCAAGAGACTTTTCTCCAGTTAGATCTTTGTTGCTCTGTTAGCCACCCAGGAAGGAGAACCCCAAATTCCCAGGCACCCCTGCCGAGTTGGAGGAAGATGCCGTATTCCAGCGTCTCCCCTTCACTTTGTTCCTCATCCCGCCTTTCTGAAAGGTTGCGCGGCTCAAGATACTGGCACAGCTACAGGGGCGTTATCCTGGGGGGACAGCACTACCTTGTTCGACACAGCAGAGCCGCCGAGATATCCCCGGGAAGCCTCCATCCTCAACTGCAGTCAGTCTGCCCTGCTTGGGGGAAAACCACTCTAGCCTTCCTCCCACAAGGCCTGCAGGAGTTGATGATTCTGTGAAACAGTCGTTCAAGAAGGGAGTTTCACTAAAAGATACTAGACCAAAGAGGAAAGGAAAGTTAGAAAGAGATAAGTGGAGGTTTGTGTGCAAAAGACACTCTGCATCTAGCCTGATGATCTCTTTTCCTGCTACCTTCAAATACTTTGGCATGGCAGCCTTCACAAACACAACGTTCAGCCACAATTTTTCTGTGCTGCCCGTCCCCAAGAGGGTGAGTTTCTAAACCCTGTTTTCCAATCAAGTGACATAAAAGCTAACGAGGGCAACTTTAAAGTTCGATGAGCTTTGAGCAAAAGCAACCCTCCTTCCCAGGAGAGGCTGGAGTGAGGTTTCCGGCCCACTCTAGACTGGCGAAGTCTGGCCAGAAAAAAACACCGCTGCGGACTCTGTAATGGCCTCGCCCCTACGTGACATCTGACTTCTGGAAACATGGCTACAACCAAAACGTTGTAGTATCGCCGCCACCACCACCTCCACCACTACTAGAGAGGAGAGAAAGGCCTCTTCCCCGCCGGAGCAGCTGTGCAAAGAGGCCCCAGAGTCACGGGAGCAGCGAATACAGTGGCAGGAGGAGAAACCCTTGGAGGGTTTTGTGTTTTGACAACCAAGTCCTTGCTGGAAGAGCCCTTCTAAGGCACAAACCGGCTTATTCTTCCCGACGGGCGCCGAGGTGCGTCCAGTTGGCTTCAACCCCCCTCTTTTCCCAGTGTCATCATCCAACCGTGTCGACATGGAGGAGCCCCCGAGGGAGCCGCCATCCTCTGCGACCCCCCAGCCGCCAAACCTGCCAGACACCCAAGAGCCTGCCACGGAGCCACAGGCAACAGCGCCCACGAAGCCAGCCTCTTCTGCTCCCTGCGAGCGCCTGCCCGAGGCCGGGCCAGACCCACAACTGCACCCAAACAGCAGGTATTTTCGTCTGCCTACTTCGCCGGGGGCGGGGGGGGGGGCAAAGCTATATGGAAGATGCCTCCGCTCTTCTGGGTAACCGTCCTCAAGCACTGCCGTCTAATAGTCCTCATTGTCCCCTTGTTGCTTGGGAAAATGCTGGCTCCAGAGTAGTTGTTTTAATGATGATTTGCTATATTACAATTCTAGCAGTGTTCAGGTTATCAGCAAGACTTCAAATCAAGCTTTCCCTAGAAAAATCTTTTCAACCATACCACTGTCCCTATGTCAGCAATAATTCATCCGTGTATCACTTGAGATCTTCGCTCAAGGAAGGGAAAAAACCCCACTGGGGTAGGGTTCGCATCTTGTCCAAAGAGAATTGAAGTGTATTCTGCGTATCTGAGCTCTGCCGACGGAGGACAGAGAAGGCAACTAGGACTGGCACAGCCAACTTCTCCCAATCCTTTCTTTGCTGCTTCTAGAGTATTCTGGAGAGCCTTTGGAAAAGGGAAGAAGGAAGCCGGCCATCAGCACAGAGGATCAAAATACGTCCAGACCCGTATGTAAATTAACGCTTGCCGTGGGGCTGTCTCTGGGGTAGAAGGACCCTAGCTCTGAGCAACGTCCGTGGGGGCTGGTTCCTGAGGACTCTACGACAAAATGCACCCCCCTGAGAACCACGGCAGGGCCCCAATGCAGTTTGGGGTCCTGGACCGAGGGTCTCCCTCCCTTCTGCTTTTCCCGGCCAGAGCCCCTCTATCAAAATTACTGGATCAAGCGGCAGAAGGCGCCAGAACATAAGCCCCCGGCCCAGGCCCTCCGGGCAGAGGCTGGCCTCTCCGCCGCTGCGCTGCTCTCCTCCTCCCTCCTCCTGAGGACGGCCTCGCACCACCACCCCCCGCGGGACTACAGCTTCTCCTTCTGGCAGGAGATGCCAGAGGTGAAAAGCCGAGGACTGCTGCACGGCCTCGCCTCCCAGCAGCGCCGCTTGCAGGAGGTACCCGAAAGAACTGGCGGGCGGGCGGGCAGGTGGGCAGGCAAGAGAGAGAGCGGCACGAGCTGTCCTCACAGCTGCCGTGCCTCAGTTCAGGTGGAGCAGGAGGCAAAGTCCGGGAGGCTGCGCCAAGCGTGGCAGCCCGCACACCGGGCACGCTTTTTGATAAGAAAGCGGAGAAGAAATATTGTTTAATTAATTACTCAAGATATCTGGCCACGGCTCGTTGTACTTTATGGCAATCCCACGAAGGGGGTAATTGCCGTGGCTTCTTTTGGACAGAGTCTTGGAATTAGCAACTCTGAGGACGCAGACTGATTTTAAACCACCATGGAGGGAGATGTGCACTATTCTGCATGCCCAACAGGTTAGCTTAACTAGTTAACCGTGCCAAAAGAAATAAAGACTTTTCGGCATTGCATTATCCTCCAGGAAATAATTTTGGCTAGGGACTGCGACCTAGAATGTTTCTGCTTAGCTTACTAGAGAAAAGGCCAAAAGAAACTTTCCTCAAGAAGCTTAAAGTGTTGCAAGTAACCTTAATCTGTGCTGTCTGGCCTTTCACACTGTAATGCAGTTCAGTGCAAAAGGGAGAGGTGTTTCTGAAGTGCTGGAGATCGAGGCCCCGGTCGTGTTGCTCCCGTTCCC
Organism: Liasis olivaceus; assembly: GCA_030867105.1. Taxonomy (NCBI): domain Eukaryota; kingdom Metazoa; phylum Chordata; class Lepidosauria; order Squamata; family Pythonidae; genus Liasis; species Liasis olivaceus. The sequence continues at coordinate 10,015,371 of CM061356.1, read as the reverse complement.
ACAGCCTTGATTTGGGGGGCTCAGCAGGGGCTCGGGGATCTTGACAGGCACCCTACTGCCGATTCCCGGTTCCAGCAAGATCCACGTCCGCAGGGCGTGAACCCGCTCCTGACAGCCCGTCCACCTTTGTCTCCGCGACAGGCCATGTTCGAGGTGATCACTTCGGAGGCGTCCTACTTGCGCAGCCTCCTGGTGGCCGTCTCCCACTTCCAGCTCTCTCCCGGGCTACGCGGGGTCCTCACGGGGGCCGAACTACGGCAGCTCTTTTCCAACCTGCCGCAGGTCAAGGACGTCAGCGAGAGGTAGGGCGGCCTGTGTTCTCCTCGCTCTTCCCGAGGCTCTTAACTGGCCTCTCGACCTCAGAGAGACGCCTGAGCAGAACCGGCCGGCAGGGCACCGCCGGGCTCCGAGCCACACCTTTTCTCTCCCCGCGGCAGGTTTTTGCTGCAGCTGGAGGAGCACCTGGACCAGGACGTCTTCCTGCCAGGCCTCGGGGAAGTGGTGCTGAGGCACTGCCCTGCTTTTCGCCGTGTTTACGTTCCTTACGTCACCAACCAGATACAGCAGGAGCGGCTCATGCAACAGCTGATGTGAGGAGCAGGTGGGGTGGAGACTGGCCGCCACGGGGACGGACAGTTGGGGGTGACAGGCTGCGACCGTGGATGGTGCTTGCTGCTCTAGGCGGAGCGCCCCCTTGGCCACGTTCCACTTTTGGAGGCACAGGTGCACGCTGGACGGTGGGCTGGACGGAGGCTTGGCCTGATTCAACAGAGCTAGTCTCACGTCCCGCTCTAGGCCCAATTTATACGCACGCGGCCAAGCCTGCCTGCCTGCCTGCAGCTCAGATCACTTCGGTGTCTGCATTGGCACCTGGAGTGCCTCCAGAGCCTCACCCTTTCCTTCGTTCCCTCCACCAAGCCAGGAAGGGGCCTGGCCGCTTCCTCCGGGTCCTGTGCAAACTGGAGGAGCAGCCCGTCTGCCAGAGGCAGCCCTTGAAATCCTTCCTGGTGCTACCCTTCCAGAGGATCACTCGGCTCAAAATCTTACTGCAGGTGGGGCGGACGCTTCTTCGTCAGATTTGCAAAGCCGCCTGGCTCATTACAGCTGTTTATTTCCCTTTCGGTTTTAAAGTGAAGAAGCCTTTGAGTTGGGCTCAGCTCCTGCCGTCTGCACGGATACAACCGTGCAGGGTTTGGGCCACAGCGCAGAAGGGGTTTGCCGCTGCCTTCTTCTGGGCCCGGCCTGCAGCCTGCTAGTTTTCCGTCCAAGTGGGAACCAGGCTTGGCCCTGCTTAGTTTCCGAGCCAAGACAAGGCTATCCGGGTCGTCCCAAAAGAAAACCCGGCGGCTGATCTGGCAGCACGACCTGGAAAATGCTACGAAAGCCTCCACCTTGTTCGCTTGGCCCTGCGTAGCGGGAGTTGGCTGTACTGGCTTGGTGGGGTTGACGGGATTCTCTGTACATGGACCCAGACTGAGTGCCCGACTCCTTCAGGAAGAAGCAGCCCCGGCTGCGGCTTAACCTGGCCCTCCCAAAGTGAGGAGGGGGGATGTTCAGCCCCAGGGGCTTTTCTTGCCTAGGAGAAGTGGGGGAAGAGGATCGGGGGTCTTCCTCCACTCGTTACTGTTTGACACTCCTGTGCTTCTCTCCCCCCCTGCCCCCCATGGCAGAACATCCTGAAATGGACCGGACCCGATTCTGAGCTGGCAAAATCAGTGGGCTTGGCCCATAAGGCTGTGGGGGAGGTAAGCGCTCAGGGACGAAGGTCAAGTGGTGAGATCCTTCCGTGTTTGCCCTTCCTAGCTTCTTTTTCCAGTTTTCTTCCCTGACTGGGATTGTGAGGCTACCCACAAAGACAGTGCTGTCCTTTTCAGATTGTGTCCCAGTGCAACGAGAACCTCCAGCTCATGAAACAGGAGGAGGAACTGGTGATGCTGGAAAAGCTGATGGACTTCTCCAAGGTCAAAGTGAGTCGAGCTTCCATACATGTCAAGAGTTATCATGTATGCAGTACAATCATCACCACACGTATAATGGCAGATATAAATACTGGGGGAGGGGTGGGATGGGGGAACTAGGCAACTTAATATACAGTGCGAGATGATCAGAAGCCACCGTACCTGCATTTTCACAGGCAGTCGAGCAGAAGAGAAAAGACCAGGTCCTAGCTTCTTTTTCCAGTTTTCTTCCCTGACTGGGATTGTGAGGTTAGATTGTGAACGAGAACCTCCAGCTCATGAAACAGGAGGAAGAACTGGTGATGCTGGAAAAGCGGATGGACTTCTCCGACGTCAACCTGGTCGACCAGACCAGGATGCTGGACTAGAAAATGACCCATCCTGGTCTGATCCAGAACAGTTGCGTTTCTGCTATATTCTGTTTTCATCTTTCTACTCGCCTACATATCAATGCCTGTTTCTCTGCCAACAGGGCAATGGGGCTGCCAGTCTTTGTAACATGGAGAGAAAAGTGTGTTGAATTTTCATCCATCATTCTTTCAATGCCAGAGTCAAACAGCTGGCAAAATATTTGCAGTCTAAAACGTTTCTCAATTTTACTTCAAAGGAAAATTATGATGGAAATACCAAGGTCCACTCTCTTACCGATGCTGTTTTGCTTTGTGTTTTGAAGGGGAAAACGTACGCTTATTTGGAGGGAGAGCTGATGCATAAGCCAAAAGTCCCGTTCAATCCGTAGCAGCACCTTCCTCCACTCCTTTCAGTCCCATCAGGCCCCACCTGCTCAACGAAGCCAGGATCAGATTCTCTGTCCCACAGCCTGGTTAGAGCTAGAAACAGAAGTCCTGAGAGCTGTCACCTTGTGCTCTAGTATTTTCCTTAACAAAGCTAAACGTGGATCCCTTCTTTCTCCAGTCCCTTCCTCTATTCAGCCAGGGCCGCTGGCTGGTTCAAGAAGGAGAGTTCTTGCAGGTCCTGGTCCAAGAAGCGGGGCTCGGCTACCGGCCCCACCTGAGTTTGAAGGCCATCCACCTGCACCTCTTCAATGACTTACTGCTGCTCTCTCACCGCAAGGAGTAAGTGCCCCCCTCCAAAAAAGGTGCTTTCTAGGCGACAGAAACTCACCTAGGCAATTTAGTAATCAGAATTCCAAGAAAATCTGTCCCTCTTTCTCTCCCTTCCAGAGATGGACGCTTCTTAGTGAAGGACTACGCCTGGACTTGTCATATTAAAGCTGAGCTTTTCAGAGCAAAATCCCTGGGGCTCCCAGAATGGAGTTTCTACCTCTGCATTTCCCAGAATTGCAGAGATGAAAGCAGAGAGCTGATCCTCAAGGCAGGCAGCGAGTGAGTGACCTGGAGCTAGATAGCTATCTTCCTCCCAAGTAAATGAGAGATATTTATAATTTAAGATACATTTGACAACCAAAGGACTCTAGACCACTGGGCAGGACATGACTCCCCCTTATTAATCTGGACGTAGTCACTCTAGAGCAACTTACAAAACAGCGTCACAAGTGGTGGGAGCGCCTAACCAGCCCTGGATGGTCTTAAAAGAGCTGAGCAGGTCAGACCTGGTTTGGGCTGGACGTGGAACCAGCAGAAATCCCAGTGGTGTAGACTGCAGAGAAGCAGAAGCAAAACAAACCGACGGCAGTCCATTTCCTTGTTGTTGCCAAGGCCCACCCCGATGGCTCCACAGGCTCTCCGGAAGTCAGGACAATCCCTTTCGCAGCTGGAAGGGCTGCGCTCTCCTTCCCTTCCTGCAGAGGCAGTAAACGGCCTTCTTCCCTCTCCCGCTTGCTAGTGGAGCAAAGCAGCCCAGCAGAGGAGCACCGCGGAACTAACCTTGGGCTGTTTTTTCATTTTTTCCCCTAGGGCCCAGAGACAGGACTGGATCTCACGGCTCGCAAGCAACTGACTTCCTAAAAACCTCGATATAGGAATTCTCAGGAGACTCTCCGAGAGGCCTTATTGTTTCTGATGACCAAACTAGATGTCTTGCATTAGAACCACAGAGGGAAGCCTTCAAAGCATGGAAATGGGGTAACCGTGGGTCAAGGAGGCTTCTGCCTTGACTGCCTCTTCAAGAGAGGGTGGCGCACCTCAGGCATTTCCACAACCTTTAAACGAGGGGTGAGCAGCCGGGTCTGTTTTATCCCATTCTGCAAGCAAGTATCCCTGTAGAGTCCTGCCCCAGAATCAGGCTGTTTTCCAGTTCCACGCGCTATTCAGTGACAACAGCCACTGCAGAAGATGATGACCTTCCTCACCCTCCTCTTCGCAGAAGCCCGGAAAGCGTGCTCTCGTGGTTGGGCTCAGACGCTCTTCCGTATCCTGGTGGAAGGGATGACTGGATACCAGAGAGAGGGCCGTGCTTTCCCCCTTTAAACAAAAGCCCCTCTAAGAGAAGTCTTGTGTTACTCATTACCTGATCAGGAGACACTGCAGCATCTTCCCGTCTGTCACAATCTCACCAACTTCCCAGAGACAGGCTAGATATCCAACAGGACAGACGCTGCAGGCCTCACCAAGGTTAGCACCAAAAAGTCTCCCTTTCTGCTGCTTTTCCCCTCTTGGAGTATCTCATTCTTCTTTCTTTGGCTACAATAAAAGCTTTGGTGTGTGAGGCTGATGTTGTGTGCAACTAAACACTGGTTCTCAAACGCTCCCTTTACTTGCACCTTCTTTTCCCTTCTCTGCTTGAGCACTATACCTGGGGGGGGGGGGGGTCCTTTTAAACATTTTTACTACCCCTGCAGAGAACAGACGGGGAATGGGCTTCAGAGTCATAAAGCCTGAATGATGACGAGAGAATCCTGCCCCATGGAGATGCAATTATGCTCAGGGTGGACAACGCAGGACCATTCTAGCCTGACCAATGCGTTTTGGCCTCTGTATTCCCCCGCTGCTGCTCACTTAAGCATTAAATATTGAAGGCTTTGCTAAAGTTGCTTATTTGTAAAGTTCTATTTATTTCGTGAGTTAGTAGCGTGACTTTAATACGCTTGGTCTCATAGACACGGAAGATGAGATTTTTAAAAATATCCCACTAACAAAAGAGCAACAAATTGGAGCAGCATCTCCACTTTGGAGAGGGATGTTGTATTCTAACCATTCTAAAATACCCTGGTCAGCGTACTCCTGCCAATTTTCAAGAAGCACCTTCTTTTTCTAAAAACGATATTCCCATTCAGTAGATACTGACAAATCCAAAAGGCTAGCGTCTGCAAGAGAAGGAAGTGATGCTTAGACGATGAAACTTTCAGATTTCACAGAACGTATCACAGTAACTCCAAAGCTTCATGGCTTTCTTATGCGGAGCAGCTGTCCAAGGCAACTTAAAAGATAGCTATGGACCCTAATTTGTCATGCTGCAAAAGGCCAATTTCTAATAGCAGAATTAACTTGAACCATAATTCTGCTTTCCAGCATAGAATTTCCCATGCTGTTCCTGAGCACTAGGAGGCAGCAACGTGCTATTAGTGTGACACTGAGTTTTCAGCCGGCTTTGATGCAATTTGCAAGCACCTCTGGCCTTGAGGCGGATCCTCCAAATAAATCCGCATATTCAAAATTATAGAGAGGGTGAGATTTATGCGGGCAATGTAACCCACAGAAAACATTGCTGTGACTTCTTGAGAACAACTTCTCTTTCCTCAGCAAGGCTATTGTGAGATATCCTAACAGAATTGGGCTTCAGCTCTTCATAGTCTGCAGACAAGGATCCATAAATTTAGATTTTTTTAAAGCAAGTCACAGGCATATAGCATACAGGGATTCAATTCCCCCAACGCCTTCATATAACTCCTGCATTCCTTCACGTCTCTAATTACAGATCTCCTCTAAATATATTTATCTCCATCTTTTGCCTTTTCAATTTAATGCAGCAAAAGGGGGCCGGGTTCACTGGGTCTCCTCCACAAACCACCCATCGCCACTTCATACTGGGACACCAATTCCCCTTAGGGCAGCAGAGGTAGAGAGGCTACCGTCCGCAGGAGGATGAGGGAGAACTGAAAGACCCCCGAGGGCCACTTGGCATTATCCCGACCCACTGCAGCTACGTACGGTGCAGAGAATATGCTTCAAGGCCAGCGCGGGTGCACCCAGCTCAATCCCGCCACGGCTGCTGGTGCTGGTGGTGAAAATTACAAACATTCAAAGGCCTAACAACCCTTGTGTCAGAAAGCTAATGTTAACAGTGCGTGGGAGAGGCTGCACTTGGACTACTGCATTTTGTGGGGCTCTAATTCAGCTTTGCGCCTCATGGAGAAGTAGTAAACAAGTCACCCACGTTGTCCGGATGTGCTTCAGGGAATCCCGGGTTGCCTTCTGCCACTCACGAGGGCGGCGCGGAAGGTCCGCGGGGGAATTGTCCTCCCTCCTCAAGTGCAACAGCTTCGGTCTCGGGAGTAAGATCCTCCACGCCAAGAGCCCTTCCCAGCCCACTTTCCCACCAGAACCCAGCCACTGGAAAATCGGGGTTGCGCTCTAGCTCTACGCCTACCCAAGGGCATCTCAAGCTCTTTGCCCGTGATCGGGCTAATTATTAACGCACGGTTAGCCCTAACCAGCTTTAGCCGATTCCTTTTTAAGCAACCTACGGAGCGTAGCGAACGCCCTTTTTTGTAGTGGGCCTAGAAGAGGGGAAAGGACCAGATCGGAAACAGTTGTGTACTTGCATTCAGCTGCCGTCTGGAGACTCAGCCTTTGTTAGAAAAGACTAACTATTTCATTCTGGCAGGAGCATTCATGGTTTATAGTAGACGCATGGAGATTACTCTCAGTTAGAGAAAGGTGTTGTGTGGGTAAAGCAAGCTCCTTAGAGGAAAGTCAGGATATAAATCTAATAAATGAAATATGAAAAAAATACTTTGCATTAGTAATACATACCAACATATGCCAACAGTTGGACAGGGGTTGGAAAGAGAAATCAGAGGGAAAAGAAATGTAGAAGAGGAAGACAACATTCGTTTTATATCGGGAGGATGCGTTCTTAAACTGGCGAGGGCCAAAGATTTGGGAATATTTGAAGCTGGCCCAGCGATGCCCAGTGATGCTCTAAGGCTCGGGAAAACATTACCTGCCGCCAGGTGGAGAGGCTGCCCAAAATTGCATCTGCGGTCTTGTGCAAAGAAACACCAAGGCTGCCTTATACAAAATCTGACTTTTGGTCACCCCACCTCAGTTTTCTTGACACCGACTGGCAGCTGCAGCTCTTTGGAGTTCAGCCAGAGCTTTTCTGGGCTACCTGGAGATGACCCAGCGCTTTCTGGATGCTGAGCAAAGGCTCCACTGGAGGCTGAGCTGCAACCCCTCCCTCGCACCAGAGTGGGGTAGCCTCTGAAGGGCTGTGCCAGGCAATTAATCCCAGGCCTTCCTGGGAGGAACTCTTCTTGCTCAGCCAGTGCTGCCCTTTGAAGTTGGGAGGGTTTGTTTGAGGAGCTGGGAGGGGTGCTCCTGTGGCTCCTCACCATGCATACTTCTGCAGCTCAGCCATTCTCCGTCCTCGCTGGGAATGAGCTCTTCGGGATCAGGATCATCCGCTTGCCTGAGCTTCCCATCTACCTTCATCGTTCATTCATTCATTTATTCATTCATTCACTGCCACTGGGATGATTGTTCCGCTTGACAAATGGAAGGAATGTGGCAGGTCAGCAATGGATCCTGATCTTGTCAACAAGCATGATCTTGAAGGCATGACTGGCAACGGGCCAAGCCCCTCAAATCTGTCCTGTGGGAAACAAGAAGCCTGAAGTGCCCAGAGCAATTTTCCTCTCTGAGCCCACAGGTATGCCTCCGCCAGCAGTCAGGTGAGCGAAGGAACAAAGGCAGCGCTTAAAAGGTAAAATCCTTTTCCAGATGTTTCCTGTAAGCTAGCCAAGCTACATCCGTGCATTCTGTTCAGTAATACCCTCAGTACAGGCAGCCACAGGCACATGCTTGGGGTCATTCAACAAGGATACGAAAGGAGCACAGAAGAGAGAGTGGGGAAAACTGGCAGCACTTAAGGGAAGACCTAGGCCAAAATGTCCCGGGCTCTACTAGCTATCCAATTTCTCTACTTTTTAACTGTTAGTAGTTCCTGATCATCAGGGTTTAAAAGGGCGGGAGGAAATGCAAGAACCAACGTTTGGAAATCTCCTTTCTTACTCTGAACCTCAGTTAAGGGTAAAGATGCACAGGTTCCTCCCAGCTGCCTTCCTCTTAGGCCAGGTGCTATCAGATCTGGGGCAGCCCAAATGGACTCTTTTGCAAGGAGGACAGGAAGGCAAGCCTCCTTATCCGTGGCACGTTTCCCACCAGGAGAGGAGGAGGAGACACACGTATTCGGCATTTCTAGCTTGCAGCCAACTCCTCCCAACCCCCTGTGGAAACAGCTGACCCGTCTGGTCTGGTCTGGTCTGGTCTGGTCTGGTCAGTCTCCCTCCCTCCCTGGAACACAACGAAGGCTTGGAGCAGGCCTGGCAGAATGTAGCACGACTGGGACTTCCTTGGGGCATGGCACAGCCCCCACTCGAGGAAATCCCCTACCCCTGTTAAGCCATCCTCTCCCATCCAGCCATTTTTTTTCTTGAGAATCCCAGTGATCCAAGGTATTATTCTGATAGTGAAATCAGCAAACTCCTGAAACATTCCTTGTGCCAAAGTTGGAAAGGGAGAGGCATAGCTGAAATCTACATTTTAAGATTTGGCACCTTTCTCATAAGCCAGTTCCAATGTTGTCATCCTCTTTATGGAAAAACATGTTTCACTGCCTTCTCTCTTCTTCTATGATATGCAAAGAACAGCTTCGATTCCCCACCCACCCCCATCTTATTGGCCAGAGGATCTTTAGAGACACAAAGCCTGATTTGACTAATCTCCATAATTTACCTCCTATGGATTGATTTGTGTTAAGTATGGGGGAGCACAAGAATTTGTTTTATATACTACTGTAATCAGCAAGGACTCTCCGTGATTGAGATGTCAACAAGAACAATAAAAACAGAAAATAAAATCCATACAGCCCGCCCATTATGCTGGAAAGCACACACTCAACAGGTTTAATTCCAGTTGGAGAAGGTGCTCCTGAAAGGGCTTAGGAGCCAAGTCGCATAGATTTATAGCATAAAACCAGCAGTTTGAATTGCACCTCGAAACGTCCTGACAACCCACACAGCACCAGTGCCATATGATCACCAGTAAACGGGCTGCTGCTTTCTGAACCGACTGCAGACTCAGGGCAGGCCTCCAAGGCAACCCCATGTAGCACACCTTGCCCTAGAGCAGGAGTTACTACCACTAAGACTCTCAGCTCTGGGTAGCACCACCGCTTGTGCACAGGCCAAGCCTGAGCAAAGCTCCCCCTGGCCATGACCTCCACCTGTCCATCCATTAGCACTGGGGAGTTCAGGAGGAGTCCCAAGATGCTACTGTCCTCCTTCAAGAAGAATGCCACCTTACGCAGAGTCGTTACAAGAGCCAAAGATATCCGTTCCGAACAACCAACAGTTTCCATCTTGCCCCAGCCTATTTATTCCATCCAGAACCCAACAGCTTCGAGGTTTCTACAGCATCTCCAGCCAGCCTGGGGTGGAGAGGTACGGCTGCGTATCATCAGCGTGCTCAGCATGATCAAACCCCAGACAGCCCACAACCCAGCATCCACCAGACTGACCTCCTCTCTCCTACCACTGCCAGTGAAATCATACTGGAATGGCACCGCTGTGAAATAGTGCCCCAGCCCCTAATCCTCACAGTGGTCCAAAAGAAGACCGCAGTTGACAGCACTAAATGTCACTAAGAGGTCTGACGGGATCAGGTCCAACGTCAGTTATGCACCACGGTGACCAATGCTGCTTTTTCATACAACACTAATTTGGCAAAATAAGGTTTTCCAATCTTTGGATCACAAAGCAAAAATTCATACCTGTTTTTTTGTCTCCATGATGGAGAGGTGAGAGTAAAGAATTGCTAGGCTTGCCTTAATCAAAACCATGAGCAATGCTCCCTACTCCCTGGCTACCGGAAGGGCAGGGACGAGAGAAAAGGCACCCTGTCCGTGCTCACGCTCACGAACGCACAACTGTACAACGGTGCTGATGCTGAAGCTGTGTTGGATCAGACACAGGCTCGCCGGCCCACACTTCTCTCTCAGTGACCATTCAGATGCTTCTGGGAAGTCTACAATAAAGCACATCGACACAAAGAACCGCTTCAGCTCTTACCTCTACCCAGGGACATTCAGAGGGGCGAAATGCCTCTCATGCCAGAGGTTATAGCCATGCTAGTAATTTGAGACTCTGGCAGTGGAGTGCAAAGGTACCTCTGCTTTTTCCGACCGTCACAGAAAGAAGAATTATCTCCTGATTGCAGGTCAGAGTTGTCCTACAGAGTATAACATATTCCCTCTCATTTACGGTACTTATAGCTCCGGAAGGACCTTCTTTTATTTGTGAAGTCCAGACAGTAGAAACCACCGTAAACACGACGGCAGCAGCCCATCTCATCCCCTCCTTTAATCCTGTGCCAGCAGGCCTGGGTGGGGATGTGGGCAAGAGGCTAGATTACAGCCTCAAATATGCCGGCTGGCTTTGCTTCCCTCTGCATTGTAAATATGAAGTGACAGCAACTGGACAGAACAGTATGCGTTTATATTAGAAGAATGCTTTCTTGAATGACATTCCTTCATAGAAAGTTGGGATATAAATTCAAAAAATAAATAGCTGGATGCCTGATTAGTACTAGCAGGTCTCTCAGCTTAACATCTCACGTTACATTTACAAATGAGCATATTTCCTTGCCACTAACTTCGGCCAACCCCTGGCACAAGGAGATAGGCCCCCAACCCACAAAAGGAGGTTTCCTGGCAAGATGAGGAAGTGGCAGCTTAGCTTCAGAGGCAGATGAACCAAAACAGATCTGGCCCAGAGAGGCACAATCCACTGGGTTGTTGTGTCTGAAAGGAGTAACGTTTCCTTTGTGAGCAGGAGGAAATGGAGAGAGGCCAGTGGTGGATCCCTGCGGAAGCAGGACACTGGGCCAGGTAGAGCTGCTTTATCTACTCCAGAGGAGGACTGGCAAGGCAAGGAAGGACAACTGAACCTATGCATTCAGAGGCAGCGTCTGCCAAAATACTGTAAGTTTCTACATCCTGCTTCAGGGTTCAGGGAGGCATCAGGTTGGTTTCTGCAGAAATCAGGAGTATGTGGGCTCCCCATGGTCTGATCCAGACAAAACTTCTCTTTACTCACGTTGATGTTATTACTAGGTTATTCCTGAGGTGTTCATGGATCTTGGCTGCTCTTCCAATTTCACCAGACTTTTAATTATCGATTCATTTTCATTTTAGTTTATATTTTTTAACGTTTCACTCTATTTCTCATTTTCAGTTTTGTTACCTACCTAATTACTCAAATTAAGCACAAAGGCAAGATATAAATTTTAAAAATGAAATAATCCACACGGGTTAATTGGATGATTAATTGACCGAGATCGCAGTTCTCAAGGCAGGCGAGCTCCAGATAATGCAGACCTTTTCACTCGAAGTGTGCCTGCTTAGGATTCAGCCCTTAAGTCTTTGACTGAATAGGGAGACTTGAATTGGTGGCTCCGCGTGCACTGGGCTTTCATGCAGTTTGCTAAAACCCCGTTTGGTCCTGGCATATTACTGTATTATTGTCTGCAAGGTGAAAGAAAAGAGTATGTTGTACGTTTTGCTTATCCTGTTCTTAATTTTCACTCCACTCTATCTCGCATTAAACTGATGGTAAAATGTATACTTTAAATGTAATCAATGTGTTGATCAGTTAATTAAAAGGCAGCTAACTGAAAAATAAAGTTTCTATTAACTGGTTGACAATACCTGTTCAAGGGCATTTTAACTGTGTGATTAATGTGAATGTATGTTTTGAAGCACTTATCTGCAACAGGTAAAGAAGAGGCTACATGCTGCTAAAACAGCTAGACGTGAACACCCACCCAAACCCTAAAAACACTGCAAGGCATAGGCTGTGTCTCAGCCAGGGACAAGACATAACACTCCTCCACTGCTAATTACACCTGCTCGTTACTCCAACCCGGAAGGAAGTCTATTGCCAACAGCTGCTGTAATCCCACTCTATCCGGGGCTCAGCAACGTGGGGTGTAGTTCCTGGCACCTGCTTGAAGGAGGAATTCCCCAGGTTCTTTCTCTCGTTTTCAAATTTTAGAGGGGTTCATGGGGGAGAAGCAGACACTGCCCACCTCAGCCAGGGCAGAATACGGCATATTTTTCACCTTAACAGTTGGGAGCGAGGTTGAATCAACCCAACACTGTTTGTTGAAGCCCATCTCCTAAAGGATGGGTCCCAGCGGGGCCCCCCAGATTTAATGCAGCACAGCCTTTGAACCGGCCAAACTATTATCTCTGGAAAGCACTGCTAGTGGACGAAGGCAATGACTCCCTTGTGCTTCCAACAACCTTCTGGCTTTCCTCCTCCTCTGCTCCTCTTTCAGAATACCACAGAATTAATACTTCTTTTCTGGGGTAGCTACAAAGATTGCATTGCATTTTAACAAGGATCCTGCAACATCTTATTGCTCAGATGGTACCTTACATTGCATTGCATCTTGTGAGGTCCATAAGCTGTTCGGTCTTTTTGCAAACAAACCCAGCGAAATTCAGAATCCAATGTGCTTGGCTGTGGCTGGCATGAGCTCTGGGGTCTCACTCCTCGTACCTGGCACCGTGAGCCCAACCTATCTTCCGAGCAAAACGGGGTCTTTGTGCCTGTGTGTGCAGAGCAGCCTCCAACAGCAGGGGGAGGCTGCTTGCTTGCTTCCTTCCTTCCACCGCTCGTTTAATCCCCCGTCTGATCAAATGGCCGGTATTTTCTGGGCCCAGGACCCCTGAACTTCCGGCATGTGTTGCTAAGGCCCGTCTCCCTCCGGGCCTGATGAAAAGGAAATGCCACGCTCATCAGGTTCAGCTGATAATGCAGCCTGGCTGCCCACGCCAGCCTCAGCTCGGTCTTGTGCTGGGAACCGGCTTTCCCATTCAAGCCTAAATTCCCCATGATTTTGAACGCTTTGTCAGCTTGACAAAAAAACAGGAGGTTGAGATAACAAAAGATTCTCCAGCCCTCCATGTCCTTTTTCAGGGGTGACGGCTTACTCTTGCTGCTCTGACAGTGGTTTTATCCCCAGTCGATACTACATACAAAGAAAGGTGCCTCTTTCTGATATGTACCTTTCCGAGGGAGACCAGATCTCAGCAGCTTTGTTCAGTATTAGCGGGAAATTAACACAGAGGAAATGAAACCTGTATCCAACAATCCCTCCCAGACCTAGCTGGGAAACATGCCTTCTCTTGGAAGCCAGACAGAAAGCACCGCCAACATCAACAGTGGCAGCAAGTCTAAAGCAAAGCATGCCCAAAGTGAACATTTTAGTTCAGAAAACTCTTTCAGTTAATGTAAGCATGTATGCACTTAAAATCACAGGCATGCCCACATAAAAACAACGCTGCCCGCATCTCAATATGGATGCGCAGGATTGCATTATTGCTGTAGAGTTCTCCCGTAAATTCTGCCAGACTTGATCTTCCGTTTCCTGAACCATGGAGAGGAAGGAAATTTTCTCACACAGAAACTTTCCAAAGGTTATGCAAACGCACAGGGAGCTTCTACATACACTTGTACGCTTCACAGCGAGATCCAACCCTCCTGCTACTCCTGTTCATTAGTCCGGACACTCACAGCACCAGCCCCTCTGAGGTCTCGGCTGGAGGGGCGGCTTCCCCTCCCCCGTGCCCAGCTCCTCCTGCCAGACCCCGCTTCCCCGCACGGCACCTGCAGGGCCTCATCGCTCTCTGCTGACTCACACCAGCCCGCCCGGCCGCCCCATCCCGCAGCTCGGCACGGTGCTGAGTCTTTGGCTCCCCTGCCTAGCAACCGCTGGCTGCCTTTTGCAAACACCGGGAGGGGAAGCGCAGAGTCCACCTCGCTCAGCCCTTGCAACCGACACGCCTCGGGAAGGAATGCGGTTTGCATTCTTGGCCTGTGTGCAATGGAGGAAGGGAGGGGAGGACAGACCTCGGCAGCACGGGATAAAACGACATCTCCTTGCCACCATTGAGGTGTCTGTCTCCAGCAGTGGTTTGCTTGGTGCTGAACAGCGCTGTAGTTTAACGCAGCAACGCAACCATTATCTACAACAAGCAACCTTTTTTTTTTTCCTGAAGGGAAGACTGAAAAGAACGTTGAAAGGAAAAAAACCCCAAACATATTAAAGACAAACAAGGGAAACGTCGAGGGAAGTGCTCTCTCCCCGAATTAAGGGTGTCCAGACATTAAGCTGTTCAATCTTCAGAAAAAGAACTTTATTTTCCCATTTGGAAAATCCTGATTGAAAAATTGATTTCCTGCCGTGCTGCCCCATTAAACGAATGAAGGTTCAAAGCATAGGTATCAGACTGTTGTAAGACTCACGCAAATGGTAAAACCAAAAAATGGGACCCTATTTATGGAGCCAGCATAAAAGCATGTGGTATTTCACAGGTGAAAAACAAAGGAGACTTAAAGCCCAGAGGCGGCTCCCCGTCTTTTGTAACAAACTATGGCTAGAACATGGCCAGCTCCTCTCTTTATGCACAACATCCTCCAGCTGCGTCTCAGTAGGTAGCAGCAAACCCGCCCAACTCATGCCTCAGGAATCCTTCTGGCGGTTGGCAAAGATGAGACAATCCAGGAGCTTCCTGTTCGCTCAGCTCAGCTCAGCTCAGCTCAGCCCAGCCCAGCCCAGCCCACTGCATTTGCATTCTTCCCCCTTCAGGGATTTTGGGGTGACCTATGGTGAGTTTGCAAGAGGTTTTTGCTCAGATATGAATCAAGCCGCAGAGACAACCAAGTCCTGTAATTAAATCTGTAATAACTGCAAAGGTCTCCAATACAAATGTTTCCTGTACTATACACCACCACCTAAAATGCTACTTTTCCTTTGATTTAAATATTTACAAAATATTTAATGCCAAATATTTTTAGTTGCCAAGGAAAACAAATTAACTGAGGTGCCTGAAGCTGCCCTAAATAAGCCCATAAGCAACCCTGTGCATTTTCAACCCGCAAAAGCCCACGTATACCTTTGAGTCCTCCGCTCGCCTGGGCCCAGAGCACGTGGCTGGCCGTGGTCTCTCTTGCTTGCAACGACCACACTTCGACAAACGAGGATGAGAAGTGAGAGCTGGGGAATTCCCAGGGCTTGCCAGAAGCGAAGACTCTTCAGGCCCGCTCTCTTGCTGCGCCGCAGAGGATCGCCCCAGACGCGATTACGCACAAAGCGTTCGGGCCCTGCTCGTCCCTGAAGTAGCAGCCTGGAACACGGTCGGAAGGCTACCCGGTGCAGTCGGACTGAAGTTCTGGGTCGACACCTAAGTGCCGTAAGCCTCATGCGCGCGCGCACACACAATGCCGTGCGCTTCAGAATGAATTTTCTTCACGCTCTACGATGAAGTGACTCTTGTTTACAACCGTTTGTTGGAGAGAGTGAGGAGAAGGCCAGGGCAGAGTCTGGGGACGTTTGGCACAGGGATGAGTTTCGGTGCTTTCTACCCCCAAACAGCCAGGCAACCGGACCAAGAAGCGGACAGGCCCACACTGGCCCCAGCCGGGAGCCGGCCGCTTGCCCCCTTCTTCAGGCCAGCGTGAATGCTCAGCGTGCCCACCCGGTGAGGTGGCAGGGAGGCGAGAGAGGAACAGAGCCGCCATCTGAGCTAAGCGGAGCTCACACCGCCCGCTTCTAGGCCCCGGCGCAGGAAGGAAGCACCGAGTTCCGTCTGGGCCGGAGAAGGAAGCCCGGCGGGAACAAGGGACACGTAACGCTCCAGCCCGGTTGCCGTGAGCATAAATCTTCATTGGCAGCATCGCCACACTATCCCTCCGGTTCATCTGGGATACTGGATGCTGCTTCTTCCGCACAACCCAAGTCCTGAAGCGGCACGCAGTATCAAAGAGTAAAAGCAGAACAGTTAGAACCAAGAGAAGTCAGTCCAGAAGAGCTTCGCTCGGCGAAGCAAATGAGAGCAAAACGCCTCTCCCCACGATCACACGAATCCGCTTTGGATAGGTGCCTCGTTCTCAGGTCAGCAGGCAACCTTCAGCTTCTCGTTTCTGTAGTCCAGGTGCGCTTAATATTATACCTGAGCGTTCTCGGTTGTTAAAATTTATTAAGCCCAGGGCCCACCTGATTCAGAACTGGCGGAAGGATCTATTTTGGGGCCCCTTAAGTATTTTCAAGGGGGAACCCCTACAGTGGTAACAGGAAGGAATATCCCTTTTTAAGAAGTAGCTTCTTGTGAGAAAGGGGATCCACACCATCTCCTTGAAAACTTAAAGCCACAAATCTCAGGAAATAAGCAATATGCTTCTGTCCTGGTTTAGTAGGGATAAAGATAGGGACATTTGCACTGCAATTAACATTAAAGGCCATATTTAGTCTTTGTGTGCGTAGTTTGACCCAAATTCTAAGCAACACCTCTTTGTCAGGGAAGGAAGATGCCGGGGAGGCCATCTGCATCCGAAGAGGGATGCAAAGTGGAATTCCCAGCCCATCCTCTATGTCGCACCTCTGGCCCCCAGCAGAGCTGGTCCTTTGTGGATGTTTAATGACCACGGAAAGGGCCCCTGGACGACTCTCCAGCGGCCCCACCCCAATTCTAGTCTGTTTGCTCCCTCGGGGATTCCTCGGGGCACTTCCTGGCCTCCCACTTGCCAAGGGGGCCCCTTAATTGCTTTACAAGGAGATGGCGTGCTTTCTTCTTCTTTTGAAGAAAACCAAGCTTGTAAAATATCCCCCTCCCCATCCCTTGTCACAGCAGAATTTCGAAGTTTGGCTTGTTATCGCTAAAGTTAAAAGATCCGGCCTGCCGAGGAAGCCAGTGAATATTGGGAAGAACTAGAGCGGACAACTGAACAGGAGGGCGCCGTTATGAGTTTGCCATCGCTGCATCCTAGAAGCCCCCTGTACACTCTGCGCCAAGGGCTTCATAAAGTAGTTTGGCAATCTGCACGCCCTGTTGCTAGCAGAGGGGTTCAAATGTTGCCTACTGCCAGACGCCACATCCGATGGAAAGAGGAAGGCCTAGGACCACACGGGGCACGGTGGGTTGAGAGTTTCAGCAGTTTCAATGCCGAACCGTCCCTTTGCATTGCAGCAACCCACCCGGCTGGGCAGGAGCCGTGGCTGGCCCAGGGAGCCCCTCCTGTCCTTAGCATCCATCCGCCCCCCATCCTCTCGCATCTCAGAGAATTCAACAGGGGCAGGGTTGTTGTGGGGGCAGCGGGGGGGGGAACATTCCCTTTCACACCAGCAACAGCTACAACCAGCTCCAGGAGGGCAGAATCTGTTAAGCGGCAAAGTGGCAGGCAGGACAAAGTGACGGCCTCCGACAGAAGGAGTTAGAAAGTGGAGCTGGAATATGCTGACAGCGCCGCCTTGGCAGAACTTAAACGTCCCAGTTGGAACTGAGCATTACAAAAGAGGGAAGGCGGCCGACTGAAGAGAAGGTCTCCACTGTCCGTCAGGACGTTTACCTTGCAACTGAACCGCTCTGAAAGTCAGGAGAGCACGTGCCGTGCTTGAGTGCTGCAGAGCCCACGGCCACCTTCCTGCACTTCGGACGGGGCTGGGATTTAAAGATTAACAGGCTGCTTAGTTGCTAATTGCGCTGAAGCGTCCAGGCGGAGCAACACGGGGCTCCTCTCTTTCTGGGCCTCCCAAGGCGATGCCCGGCAGCCAGAGGGAGCGCAGCTTCTCTCACCTCCACTCCAGCAGCAGCAGAAGCGCCTGGAACTTCCCAGACACACGAGCGGGCCGGGATTGCGAAGAACTCCTTTCCTGCTTCCCACCCCCCGGCACTCATTCCTGCCTTTTCCAAAGATTTCTGGCCAGGATGGGTAGGAAGAAGAGGGACCTCAGGTGCACTGGCCCTGAGCCCCTCAAAGTGCCAAGTTTATAACAGCTCCTGCAGGCGTGCTGGCTGTAGCCTTTGGCTCTGCTGAGGTTCTTCTCCGTGAGGAGTCGACCATCCTAACTGGAGCTTGCCCCGGCAAGAAATTATGTCATATTGCAAAGGCTCACTTGGGAAACAAAGCCTGCTACCTAATTCAGAAATTTGGGAGTGGTATTCAGTAGAAAAACAAGTCTTCTTAACACACACCCTGGTTTACAGTTACTGGTTTGGCCAATAAAATGTGGGCTCAGCATGTCACAAAAATAGGGAGTCAGAGGCAGTTTACTAATATGGTGCTTTCCAACCTGTTTAGAAAACAAGATTTATAATAATCAAGGAAAGTTATCTGAGAACACAATTCAGTATCTACAAAAACTATCAAGCATGCTGAAGAGCAGCACTAAGTATAATAACTGGCATTAAAATGTACAGTAGTCTAAGCTCAGTCCAGACCATAATTACATGTCCCTCAAAATACACCTGTGCTTCTGGGTTAGTGAACAGAAGTGTAATAGAAAGAGTGGTTCTAACAGAGAGAAAAAGTGTCAGTGCACGTGGTGGTTGCTCCTTCTATGAAGTGTGCAGGGATTAAACCGTTCCACAGCCTGGATAAAATCCTTTGTGTTTGTGATGATGATTCCCACTGAGTAGCAGACCTATTTTTGGAACCTGCCCAGCACCAGTTAAGCTACAACTTCCTCTCCTCTAAACAAACTTACAAAGAGGAGAAAAAGAAGAAAAAACAAAGTTCTAATTAAAGGACTTAATGTAGAGGAAATGTGGTTTATAATTTTGGGGTTGTTACTGTTTTGTCTCGTTAGATCTTCTTTCCTTCCCATCTCTTCCCCCTTTTCTCCTTACCCTTTATCTTGCTCCTGATGAGAGATCCATTGCCCTGGCAGAAATTGTCTTTCTTGGCCCGTTTCCAAAGAGAAGAAAAATGACTCCGAAGAAGATTAAAGATGAGGTTTTAAGGCAGATGTTCAAGAAGAGGGATTGCTCCCCGACAGATCCAGGGGTGGGAAGCCAGAGGGGGTAGAACAAAAGGTAGAAGGAAAGGCCTGGTTCAGTCATTTGGCATGGATCCTGGAGGACAGGCCATTTGATGGCTGCAGGGGACCACATCAATATATGGAGCTCCTCAAGCAGTTATGTGCTGAAATCAGCTCTATTAATTCTGCCCAGAAAATCTGAAGGAACTCACGCCTGCTACGAAACAGCACGCTCAGTTCAAGCTCTTACTTCTGGGAACAGCGTTGTTTCCTGAGACAGCTTGCTCCTCCTAACAACCGTTCCTATTCTTTCCCTTTTGTGGAGACGTTGAGGGTGTTTTTTAAAAATGTTGTACGTTTGGGTATTAGTATACCAGATTCAGTTAGATTTCCAATTAAATCACTGAGCATTTTGCTTCTGATACCTGTGCCGTGCCAATGAACGTACAGCACGTCATTTTTTAAGGCACACCGTCACCTTCCACCGCCACGGGCCACACATTCTTTTTCACTCTTAGCCCAATGAAAAGCATCAACTCTTAGTGACTACAGAGAGAGAGTATCTTCAGGATAACCTGTCCCCAACCTGGTCCCTGAGGTCTTCCCACAGTGCATTCACTGCCGCTGTAATGGAGTCTGTTCATTTTGCTGCTGGCCGTCCTCTTTTCCTCTTTCCTGTCTCCTTTCCCAGAATTGTACACTTCTCAAAAGAGTGAGACCTTCACATAATGTGTCCAAAATATAAACATTTGAGCGTGGTCATTTGTGCCTGGAGTGACAACTCTGGATGGGTGCGTTCCAAGATCTCTTTTCCCCCTTGGCTATCCGTGGTATTCTCAGCAGTCTTCCCCAACACCAACGTTCAAAACTGTCAAGATTCTTTGGCTCACCTGGAATCTTGCCTGGGTCTACAACTATTTTATTTCCTTTTCTGTAGTACCCTGAAAACCAAGTAGTTGTGATCACGTCCAACGAGATTCCCCCCGGTTCCACCCTTCAGCCAGCTCTTCCCTACTGCTTAGGATCCGGTCTAGGAGGGCCAGGCCTCTTGCGTCTTCTTCAACCCTGAGAAGCTGGAAGGTGGACACCTTGGTCCCTGGCCCTTTCACCTTCTCTTCCAGGAGGGCGATCAGCCTGTACCTGCAGCATGTGTGATTCCTGCCCTCTTCAGCAAGAACAACAAACAGGGCGCTTCCCTTCAGGTCAGGAAAGCAGCGTTCTTCATCTCTACCTTCCTCAGATAAAAAAGGGCCTCCCTTTTGAGCTCCCTGCCAAACATCCTGTGGATGTGGGCAAAGAAAAGGAAGTGCAGGGAAGAGTAAGGAAGAACATTTAAGTAAGTGTAAAATGGTTTGACCCCTTCATGGATCACTGCCTTGTCGTGGCGAAGGGGCTTGTGTAACTCAGTGAAGCCATGAGCTATACCGTGCAGGGCCACCCAAGACGGACAGGTCATGACAGAGAGTTCTGACAAAATGTGGTCCACTGGAGAAGGAAATGGCAACCCACTCCAGTATTCTTGCCAAGAAAACCCCATGGACAATGTTAAAAGGCTAAAAGATATGACGCCGGAAGATGAGCCCCTCAGGTCGGAAGGTGTCCAATATGCTACTGGGGAAGAGCGGAGGGCAATTCCAAGTAGCTCCAGAAAGAGTGAAGCGGCTGGGCCAAAGCCGAAAGGACGTTCAGCTGTGGATGTATCTGGAAGCGAAAAGAAGGTCCGATGCTGTAAAGAGCAATATTGTATAGGTACCTGGAATGTAAGATCTATGAACCAAGGCAAGCTGGATGTGGTCAAACATGAGATGACAAGATTAAACATCGACATCTTGGGAATCAGCGAATTGAAATGGATGGGAATGGGTGAATTTAATTCAGGTGACCATTATATCTACTACTGTGGGCAAGAAACCCTTAGAAGAAATGGAGTTGCACTCATAGTCAATAAGAGAGTGGGAAAGGCAGTAATGGGTTACAACCTCAAAAACGACAGAATGATCTCAGTGCGTATCCAGGGCAAACCATTCAACATCACAGTAATCCAAGTCTATGCCCCAACCACTGATGCCAAAGAAGCTGAAGTTGACCAGTTCTATGAAGACCTACAACACCTTCTAGAACTAGCACCAAAAAAAGATGTCCTTTTCATCATAGGGGATTGGAATGCTAAAGTAGGAAGTCAAGGAGTAATCGGAATAACAGGCAAGTTTGGCCTTGGAGTACAAAATGAAGCAGGGCAAAGGCTAATAGAGTTCTGTCAAGAGAACAAGCTAGTCATAGCAAACACTCTTTTCCAACAACACAAGAGACGACTCTACACATGGACATCACCAGACGGTCAATACCGAAACCAGATTGATTATATACTTTGCAGTCAAAGATGGAGAAGCTCTATACAGACAGCAAAAACAAGACCAGGAGCTGACTGTGGCTCAGATCATGAGCTTCTTACTGCAAAATTTAGGCTTAAATTGAAGAACGTAGGGAAAACCACTAGACCACTCAGGTATGACTTAGATCTTGTTCCTTATGAGTATACAGTGAAGGTGATGAATAGATTTAGAGGATTAGATTTGGTAGACAGAGTGCCTGAAGAACTATGGACGGAGGTCCGTAACATTGTACAGGAGGCAGCAACTAAAACCATCCCAAAGAAAAAGAAATGCAAGAAAGCAAAATGGCTATCTGATGAGGCTTTACAAATAGCTGTGGAAAGAAGGAATGCGAAAAGCAAGGGTGAAAGGGAAAGATATAAGCAACTGAATGCAGATTTCCAGAGAACAGCAAGAAGAGATAAAAAGGCCTTCTTAAATGAACAATGCAAAGAAATCGAGGAAAACAATAGAATGGGAAAGACTAGAGATCTCTTCAAGAAAATTGGAGACATCAAAGGAACGTTTAGTGCAAAGATGGGCATGATAAAGGACAAAAAAGGCAGGGACCTAACAGAAGCAGAAGAGATTAAAAAGAGGTGGCAAGAATACACAGAAGAACTATACAAGAAAGATCTTAATGTCCCTGATGTCCATACTGGTGTGGTCACTGACCTTGAGCCGGACATCCTAGAGAGTGAAGTCAAGTGGGCCTTAGGAAGCATTGCTAACAACAAAGCTAGTGGAGATGACAGTATTCCAGCTGAGTTATTTAAAATACTAAAAGATGATGCTGTTAAAGTGCTGCACTCAATATGCCAGCAAGTTTGGAAAACGCAACAGTGGCCACAGGATTGGAAAAGGTCAGTTTATGTTCCAATTCCAAAGAAGGGCAATGCCAAAGAATGCTCAAACTATCGCACAATTGCACTCATTTCACATGCTAGCAAGGTTATGCTCAAAATCCTACAAGCTAGGCTTCAGCAGTACGTGAACCAAGAACTACCGGATGTACAAGCTGGGTTTCGAAGAGGCAGAGGAACTAGAGATCAAATTGCCAACATTCGCTGGATCATGGAGAAAGCACGAGAGTTCCAGAAAAACATCTACTTCTGCTTCATTGACTATGCAAAAGCCTTTGATTGTGTGGATCACAACAAACTGTGGCAAATTCTTAAAGAGATGGGGGTACCAGACCACCTTACCTGTCTCCTGAGAAATCTGTACGCGGGCCAAGAAGCAACAGTTAGAACCGGTCATGGAACAACCGATTGGTTCAAAATAGGGAAAGGAGTACGACAAGGCTGTATACTGTCACCCTGCTTATTTAACCTATATGCAGAGTACATCATGAGAAATGCCAGGCTGGAAGAATCAAAAGCCGGAATAAAGATTGCAGGGAGAAATATCAACAACCTCAGATATGCAGATGATACCACCCTAATGGCAGAAAGTGAAGAAGAACTAAAGAGCCTCTTGATGAGGGTGAAAGAGGAGAGTGCAAAAGCTGGCTTGAAACTCAACATTAAAAAAACTAAGATCATGGCATCTGGGCCCATCAATCCCTGGCAAATAGAAGGGGTAGAAATGGAAGCAGTAACAGACTTCATTTATTTGGGCTCGAAGATCACCGCAGATGGAGACTGCAGCCATGAAATTAAGAGACGCTTGCTCCTTGGGAGGAAAGCTATGGCAAACCTAGATAGCATATTAAAAAGCAGAGATGTCACCTTGCCGACAAAGATCCGCATAGTCAAAGCTATGGTTTTTCCAGTAGTAATGTATGGCTGTGAGAGCTGGACCATAAAGAAGGCTGAGCGCCGAAGAATTGATGCCTTTGAACTGTGGTGCTGGAGAAGACTCTTAAGAGTCCCCTGGACTGCTAGGAGGTCAAACCAGTCAATCTTAAAGGAAATCAACCCTGATTGCTCATTGGAAGGATTGATAATGAAGCTCAAGCTCAGATACTTTGGTCACCTAATGCGAAGAGAGGACTCTTTGGAAAAGACCCTGATGCTGGGAAAGATTGAAGGCAAAAGGAGAAGAGGACGGCAGAGGATGAGATGGTTAGATAGCATCACTGAAGCAATGAGCATGAAACTGAGCAAACTCAGGGAGGCAGTGAAGGACAGGAAGGCCTGGCGCAATATGGTTCATGGGGTCACGAAGAGTCGGACACGACTTAACGACTGAACAACAACAACAACAACAACAACAAAAATGGTTTGAATCTGTAGTGCAAATGGTCTCTTAAAGGCCTCTCGTGTTTTCAGAATGAGGTGACAGCTTCTCCCAGGGGAAAGCAAGGGGAAAGCAAGCAGTTTGCTGCAAGCCTGGGGGCAATGCAGCAAAAGGGCGGGAGCCGCATCTTGCCTTCAAGGCAACAGATGCCACAAAGAATGCCCCAGCGGCCAATGCTCCCTGCGCGGAGGACATTCTGGCCTGGAGGGTGAACTCCACAGGGTGATACTGCCATTACGGACACGCGCAAACCCTCATTCCTCCCCGCAGGATTAACGTTGGGAAGTTGACTTAATAAAAAGTCAGTCGCTCCTCAGAGAGGGATTGCAGCGGAGAAGGGAGGATCAGAAGAAGCCACTCGTTAAGGCATCCAGTATACAGGTAGTCCTCGGTTAACGATGGTAATGGGGACCATTGCTAAGCAATGCGGTTGTAAAGCGCAACATCACATGATTGCATCACTTAGGGACGGCAATCTCGGCACTCCCTGTTGCCGTCGTTAAGCGAGGACCTCCTCGCAATTTCCTGCCGGCTTCCAACAAGCAAGGTCAGTGGGGAAGCCGGCAGGAGGTTGCAACTCCCAGGCGGCTCGCAAGCAGCCTGGTAAGCGGCTGCTGCTGGGTGCGCGTGGGGGCCGATGCGGCAGGGCGCGAGCCCAGCGGGGCTTGGGGTGCCTGCTGCACCTTTTCCGATGATTCCTCCCCTTCTGGCTAAGACGTTTTGCCAGCAGGGTCAAAAGACAGTACTGGGAATGAAAGTACTGGGAAAACGGACAGATTAGGTGCTTTAGTTGAGACTCAAAATATTTTTAAATTGTCAAAAATATCCTCTGGCTTAGCACACCACCATGATAGCAAAACAGAGACACGGAGAGGTAGTCTTGGTAGAAAAATGTGACCTTTGTTGGGGTTTTACTCTTACATGATTTACCCAGGGGAAGGGTGGGGGGAGGAAATTTAAAACTTCTTTCATAAACGTTGGAAACCTTGGACTTTCTTTTACTTCAAAAACTCGTTTCACCATTTCAACGACCAGTTAGCCATTTTCTTAAATGCAAATTATTTTGGAATTAAAGCTCAAAATGAGGAGGGGAAGATGGCAGTAGCAGCAGAGATGATTTCGGTAACATAATCGAGCTTGGTCACAGTGGGACATATTATTTATCATTTATTTATTTCATTACGTTTGGAAGGCTGCCCAACTCCCAAATGACCCTGGGCCGCTTATTATGTAAAAGCAGGGGAGAAAAAACAATTATAAAGGAAAGGAACAGGTACGCCCGGACCAAATCATCCACAGCACCGTGAAAGAAAACCACCAGAGCTCGCCATAGAAGCTAACCGCAGGCCTGGGAGCACAGCCACCTCTTCGAAGACTTACGGGACTCTTCTAGGGTGGGAGCTGTGCAGATCTGGGGGCAGCCACTGGGACCGAGGCCTCGATGAATTGTTTGAAGGAACCGAGCAAGATCTCAGGCAGACATTTTTGGAGGAAGTTGCAGGCACGAGGGCAGAAGAGAAAGGAAGGTGAGAGGCAAAGAAGGCGGCTGAGCCAAGGGCACAACGTAAAGCCCAAGCGGGCCCTTGTCCCCCAAGCCGAGCGCCCTGAGAAGAGCGCCCTGGGCACGCTTTAGAGCCCAGGGCGCAGGGCTCCCGAGACAGCGAGGTTCCTGAACTCGGATTCACACCGTGCAAGTCGTAGCTTGTTTAGCCTAACCTGTTTTTGGCCTCTGAATGAGGAAACTGTTCTGTATACCAGGCCCGAGTGGCTGAAATCTATCGCACAAGCAGCAAAAATGACATGTTGCTCAAAATTCATTTGAGTGACACAGAAACCCAACCTTTGCGCAACATCTCACAACCTCCTGGCCTATTTGCATAACTTACCCAGAATTGTTTTTTTTCCCCCAGCGGGATCCACACTGAGGAACATTTTTGACACAAACCAAGAAGGCGCTATCGTCTGACGGGGCGCTCCAGGTGCCCACGGAGGCCAAGTCATAAGACGGTATTTCTGGTTCTGGTGGGTCTGCCGCGCACCGCACTGTTCCCCGAACAGCCAAAACGGAAGAAAAAAAGGTGGGCAGCTGACCTGCCGCTTCGCCCGCAATGTTTTTGCTACTACAACCTGGCTGACGCGCACTATGGGCTAAAACGTACGTCCTCCCTCTCCGGGTGAAGGAGAAAATGGCGTTGGCTAGACTGAGCAGGCTGCTCCCCCGTCACCTTTCCTGGGCCTCTAACAGAAGCAGTAAAAATGCCAAGGGCACCATAAAGATGCTTCGACAGCAGAGGGATGCTGGAAGCAAGGAAAAGGGGTACTTGGAAGCAAGAAAAGCGATGGGAAGCCAGGCCAAGGGAGAGAACAGGAAGTAACGGAAATATCAGGCAGTAACGGTCGTGCCGACACGCAGCCTTAATAAGAGCACCATCGCTGCAGTCCCACCTTCACTACCTCCCTAACTCCGACATCATGAATACATGTATATTCTAACCTGTTTCAGGGGGCTGCATTCCCCACCCATTAGACCGACCGGTCTCCCGTAATTCCTGCTTCTGCTGATACCTGTTCTGGCCTCCATCACTAAACGAACTCATAAGGGAGACGTTTCTCCTACGAGCGCATAAAGAGGAACGACAAGGGCAGGAATCTAGAGGAAAATCTTATTGCTCGCATCACTGGACTCCATCCAGCGAAAGGACTATTATTTCAACTGGGGGTTGGGCACGTGAGAGTAACGTTTGCTCTTGAGATCACCCTTCTCAAATACCAGCTAGACTGTAGGTGCCTTGGGGCAGAGACGTTTTTCTTGCTGTACTTCGCCTGTTCCAAATCTCTCACACGTGCTCTTTGGGTCAGGCCCACGATCGTCTTCCTGGCACCGTAACTCCAACCCTGCGCCTGCTCTCTCGCGCTGGCAGCACTGAGGCCGGCATGACGGAGCCACAGAGTCAAAGGCTGCTTGTGACTCAGCTTTATGCGATACTTGACGAGGCTGGATTTTAATGCAAGCAGAAACATGTTTTGGTTCCCTCTAGGGAGAAGGATTTAATAATATCACTGGGTAGCACGCGTGGGGTTGCCCAACAGTTCTGAGGAGGAGCCTTGCCATATACGCCTCACCGCCCAGACACAACCTACACAGCTTGCTGGATGGAAATTCTCTTAGAGGCCTGCCATTCTGTAGAAGAAGTATCGGTCTGCATCAGACCTCTTTTTCATCGCCCGTCCGGTACAGACAGACGCGATACCCTGCTTTTCACCGTGGACCTCCCACGCCAGGAGTCTGGCACGAAAGGCGGCCGAGGAAAGAGGCAGATCCGAGCCGTGCGCCACAGTCAACCCCCGAGAATGGAAAGGGGAGCGGCAATAGTGTGAGCCAGGGACGGTGCCCTGTGTTGACTTCCGGCTGGAAAAACTGCCCACTGGTTCTTTACCTACGGCATCCGGTCCCGTCAGATGGCTGTGCGTGGCGGTCCCTTCCGATCTGCGTGGCGCAGCCGGACCCCATCCTCAGAGGAAGGTTCTGCACTGCCTGCAGACGTCGCGGCTGGCAGCCGTTGCAGTCGGCGGCAGAAACCCAAGAGCCGGGAGCCTGTCGGGCTTTCCTGCTTTTGAGCTTTGCTCTTAGCGTCCCTCGGTTCCACCCGATCAAACTGCTCGTGACGGAGCTGCACGAGGCCCTCGACCATTTCTGCCTGCCCGGGATGGGGCTTGGCCTAGAGGGCCTCTCCTGGACACTGCGGCCTTCCTCCTCTTTCGTCAGTGTTTAGGGTAGTGCATATCATGCTGAATAATATGTTTATAAGGCTCACCTGGAACTGGAGGAGAGATGAAGCTGAGAAGTATGCAAAGAACGAATTGCATCACTTCTTCAAAGTGGGGAAAGAGGGACAAAATATTTCACATAAAGAGACAGTTTACATTTAACATGCACAACTCTAATAATGCAGACAGTATTTGCTGGAAGGTTGGGGACTGAATTTGAAACCTAAACTTTAAGATGCCAAGTATGAAATAAAAGGAATAAACATATATTCAGAAGGTTTTAAATGGAAGCCCAGAAGATGGCAACCAAAACAGGTAGGGGCAGAGAAGGGGCTTTCTGACCATGACTATGATTATAGCACTGAAGCAGCAAGGGTATAATTTTATATCTCATAAATACATCAAATAATTTATACGGATAACTACATATATATCCCGTTAGGTCTTTAAAATGTTATCGTGTAATGTTAATTGTATCGTGATAAGTTTCGGTTAAGAGAAAAAAGGAGAGAGCAAAGATAATGCAAGTCAACACTTGGTGGTGAAAAAACACCTGACTTCCCTCCTCCTCTTGTACTGCAATATTACGCTCTAAAAAATTGGCAGTCGGTCAGGAAAGACAAAAGAAAATATTTCTTCACATCACACACACAATAGTGGAATTAAGTGCCATGGCGGGCGGTGAGGACTATGGGCTGGTCAGTTTCTGCTGTTATAACATTTTATTACAACACTGTATGAATAGCCAAAATGTATATTTTCAATATTTTCTACCTAGCTTTTAAACAACTATTCAGAGCATTTCAAACACTGGGAGAAAGATGACTGGGCCTGATTTCGCTACCGTAATAAATGCAGAGTTTTCATTTTCAGAGGCAACCTGGCACCGCATGCTCCTGACAGAGACCAAATAATGGGGGGTGGGGGGCGTGGGGGGCGCTGCTGGCCGGCCGAGGCCTCCTAGGGGCACTTTTCCAGCCCTTATAGGAAACAGACCGCTGAACTAAACAGACCCACTCTTATTGGATGAAGCTTCCAGGCGCTGACTGCATTCTTAAAGAGTCCATAGGTAGCCTCTCTGGGGCCAACCTCGGACCTTCAGCTTTTTCCAAATGAAAATTCCCAGACCAACAACTTAGAAAAGAGAAATATCTCTTCTGCTGGCCTGAACTGACGTGGCAAGGCTGATTCTGCTCCTGCAGCTTTCCCATACCCTCCCCTGCCCCCAAAAAAGGCATACAGGTCAGTTGCCCGAGTGTCACAGAAGCCTTGAAAATTCCTTCCATGCCACCCTTCGGCTAAATCCTCACTGAAAAGTTTCTACATTACGTCACAGAAGAGGAACAGAATCTTTTAGAAGTGAATAGTAAGAGATTACTCGAGCCATCTTATTTATCATCTGTGAATATAATTGTGCAGAGTTCTGTGCAATGAGAAATCCCTCTACGGGTGAGTGAAATGTACTTCTATAAATGGCATGTCCCAATTTCTGTTTATTATCTCCCAGATCTAGATAGCAAAAGGAATTAGGTGCTTTAAACAAATAAAATTACTGATTTATCAAGTTCACTACTATTTTCACAATTTTATTTTTTCTAAGACAGCAGTTTCTTACTGTGCTGTTTTGTGTAACTGATCATCAGTAATACTTGAATTATTTTAAACTACATCCCCTTTAAAGCATATCTTGTGGCAACATGCCAAGGCTCCCAGCAGCCTCCTCCTTCCATCCCACAAGCCCCACAAGCTGTGATGTCATGGAACAGACCCACAATCCCTCGTCAATAAAGCTTCCGTGTGCAGATCAGACTATCAGCATGGATGGAAAAAGAGACAGAAAAAAATTGTGTTGCTGGCCAGAAAACACTTGAGCCACAAAAACTGGGGGTCTCTGAACCGGGTAGTTCTGACCACAGAATTATAACATTTTAATAGTGCAGCATGTAACCCGTAAGCCGTATTTAGGTAAGTTAGGTAGTATTCTCTCCAAATTATAGGATTATGAATCGAATGATCAAGAGCTTAATATTTATATGCCATCTGATGTCTTTGAGAACCCAAATCAAAAAAAAAAATTGACGAAGCAACACGTCTGCCTTCCACCAAGAGCAGGGGTCTGCACTTACGGGGTAGGGGGAGATCACAAAGCAGATGGGAACACACACCCCGGGCTTGGCTTTGGGGGGAGTTTTGGGGGGTAGCGGAGGTGCGATCCTCTTCTTGCGTAATCTTCGGAGTAGTCGTAACCGATTCGGGGCTAGAGTAAGTGCTGTTCTCCGTCCCGGGCGGACGCTTCTGTCGGTACCGCCGGTGATCCCGGGACCACGTCTTCACACGAAGAGCCCCGCATCCTCGCCTACAAATCACGACCCGCTCGCGCGCTCTCCTCCAAAGCTGCCCGGGCCGCTCGCCGGGCAGAGCCGTGGGGAGGCTCGCCGGGGCCCCTTTCACCCGGGAGACTAGGGGGCCCAGAAGTCCGTTTCGCTTTCCGCAGGACCGCTCAGCTTTATCAGCCGGAAGAGGGAATCTCTCTTCCCAGCGGGCTTCCCGAGCGAAGGCCGGCGGCTCCCGGGGCGGCGGGGAGAACCGCCCAGCCCCCGGAGGCGTGGCCCGGGTGACGTCAGCACAGGCATGAATGAACAGGGCGAGAACTTTCCCACCAGCTCCCATTGAGCTTTTCAACCTGTGGCAGCCAGCCGGGCTCGGCCTGAGTCACCCCGGGGAGGAAGGAAGAGCGAGCGAG
Organism: Liasis olivaceus; assembly: GCA_030867105.1. Lineage (NCBI taxonomy): Eukaryota > Metazoa > Chordata > Lepidosauria > Squamata > Pythonidae > Liasis > Liasis olivaceus. The sequence continues at coordinate 9,985,325 of CM061356.1, read as the reverse complement.
GGCTCCCGTTGCAGCATGGGCGGCCTCCGAGGGGTCCTGGTGCCCTTCTTGCTCCTGCTCCAGACATTCCGGAGCTCCCAGACCCAGGAAGGTAAGAGCCTCCGAAGCCGCTTTGGACTCCTCCGGGCCGGGTACGGGCCCCCCAAGGCGCACTCCCATCCCCGCACGCCCCGGCTGCGCGGCGGTCGCGAGCGCCTACTCGGGCGCGGGGCAGGGAGGGAGCTCCGCTACTGCTCCCCTGCCCGGCCTCCGCAGCCCAGCCGAGGCAGCGCGCGGGCTCCCCGGGGCTCTCCCGCACGCAGCCCACCGGGGCGAGGCTTGGTCCAGCCCTTCTCCCGATTCGCACGGCCAGAATTACTTTCTGTCCGACGGCTTTGCAAACGTTCGTCTCTTCCCTTCGAAAAGTTGGGATGCCGGGAGGGGAGGGAAGAGGAATCGGCACACCAGATCTCAGATCAGCAGGACTGGGAAAGATGGTGGCTGCGGGCAGCCAAAGTGAAGCGTGGACTGGGAAGCGACCAGCCGTCCTGCCCTCGCACGGACGCTTGTGCCACTCTGCGCCGAAGGACGCGTAGTGCAGTCGAAGGAGGGAAGGTGCCGCCGAAACACACCGAAACGACTGCCTTGTTTTAGCTGCAGCGCGTCTGGGGAGAAACGGTGCCCAGGAGGCAGCTCTGCCCCCCACACACAGTATTCGATTTTAAACTAAGTTGCCCCAAGTGCGTAAGAATTAGAAGGGCAAGACACACATTGTGTGTCTATAATTCGACACCCCAGGATAGGATTTTGTGTTGTATTTAGATATGCGCGTGTACTAAATAAAAAATACCATAGGGACTATAAGGTAGTCAGGGGCATTAGAAAAATTAATGGAGGAGGAGGAGACGGATATCGGGCCCTTCGGATTCAGGCACAATCCAGACTGCTGGAAAATGCTTTGCCTCATCCTGTATTTGGGGTTACAGGTTTGGTGGCCCTTTAATCAGATGCAGGTCATTCCCAAAAGGGTATCTGATCTTCAGAGTCCTAAAAAGGTTGTAAGTTAACAGCTCTGCTTGTGTGAGGAATCAGGGTTTTGTCTCTAACTTTTAAGTAGAAGGATCTCTAATTCTCTGAAGTCTGAAGAGCTCTTTGTACAGTTGAAGGCTAAGACAGGAACGGGACATTGTAAAGTTACAGGGCTGGCTCAGATCAACGGCTAAGGCTTGGTGCTTCCATGAGGCAGTGTGACTTGTTTCATGATTATGGAAAACAGGGAACTGGCTAGAAGAAGAGATTTCGACCTCTGGGGGAAGAAGTTTGCTTTTACCTCCATGGAAGTAATTGTGATGTTGAATGGACTGTGAAGAATTCTGTGAAACTATAAGCTTGCAATCAAACTAAGGCAGCCAAGCAAGAGGGGGTTAGGCGGCCCTGCTGCATCTCCTTCTTTTGGACTAGCCCCTCGAATGGGACAAGAAATGGGGTTATCACCCAGATGAGAACTCAGAAAGAAATTTCATTCAGGAATAATTGTAAGGTGGAAGTGGAGGGAGTGTACTGATTCAACACCTTGGTTACACAACCAAGACACAGCCATACTGATGGTTCATACCAGATTGAGCAATGAAGGCAAATATTCCGGTTGCCATCGAAGAAGGGTGGGTCAGGGAAGGGCGCTGAATCAACACCAGGATAGTAGCGATCAATGTATTACTGTATTTCAAGGGAAGCGGCTTCCTTAAAATAGAGAGAGAGAAAATGATCTGGAATGAAAATATGCTTTTCTCCCCCCTGCCCCCCCCCCACTTCCTGTTCTTGCCTGAATGGCTCAGCGAACCATGTCTGCCTTTCCCTAATAAGATGGGGAGCGCTGTACTACTCCCAGCCTCTCAAGCGAGCCGTTCCAAACTTGAGCCTTCTTTGGATACACTGCTTTTGCACACTTGGCAGTACAGGACGTGGGACCTGGTCAGTTGAAATATCAACCCCTTTTGAGTTTCGCGCTCAGGAGCTACCTCCTCCTGAATCATGTTGGAGGGTTAGAACGTCCTGAAAGCAGAACGCTCAAAATGTCACTTCTAAGTTAGGGTTAGCCCGACAGGCCACCTTCCACTTGGCCAAGTCTCCTGTGCCTAGCATTACGACAGGCTACCAGGAAGGAGGAAAAAAACCACGGCCTCCGAGGGCAACCCTTCCGCTGAGCAAGTCTAGACATGTCCTTGGAAGTATTACATTATGTTCTGAAAGCTAGGATTTAACCCTGGAGCCTTTCCCCTCATCTCTAACATTTGTGAGATTATTCCAATACATTAATAAAACCAGAGATGCTATTAAAGTGTTCCTGGTCACAATAAGCAACTCTCCCCAAATCGGGACAAAGGAGTGCAGCGCGGTGTGGGTCTTGCACCTGCAAAGACAAACCCCAAGCCTCGGAACGCTGTGGGTCTCCGACAACAAGCCTCTTCTAACTCGGGCCTTTCCCCGGCAGCCGGGGTCTTCCTCCCACCAGCACGGCCCCGTCTCTTCCCTCAGCTCCAGCACGACGAGGGGAAAGGCAGCCTTGGGCTAAGCCCCGGCTCCCCTGGGTGGGAGCTCTGCTGCCCAGGAAGCGCAGGGGTCGGGCGGTTTGGGCGAAGAGCTGCCTCTCGTCCCCGAAAGACAGCGAGAGGGCCGAGCCCTGCCTCCCCTTCTTTGGCACTACCACCAGCTTTTCTGTAAGCATCTGGAGAGGGAGTGGAGTAGCCTGTCTGGCAGATGGGAGCGGCCAGGCTGTGGCGGCGGCTGCTGCTTTTGCTAGACTGAGTCAAGCCTGCCCTACAAGAATTCCCCCCATGCGCGCACACGCACGCGCGCACACACACAAACACAGGGCAACGTCTTCCAAACCTCAAATCTGAAACGCGAGTTTGGCTTGCAAGAAAAGACAGGAATGTTAATGAAGAGGCAGGGATGGCTGTCTGGGCTCTAATTATGGGGGGGGAGGGGGGAGACCAGGAGAGATCTGCCCAGTAAGCAGTTCCCCTCCAGCCCGGCTTTCAAGCCCAGCTCTTCAAATTGGGGACCGTCTCCGATTCCGATGCTACAATTGCAGAGCGGGCCTCATGCGTTTGCTCTTCCAAAACCACATCTTGAAACCCTGATGATGGTGGTGCACAAATCACTCTTCACATTTCCCTCGTCCTCTTCCTCCTCTGTGTCAAATCCCTGGGTGGTGACCCACAATCATATTAGGATTGTGGTGGTTCTTTTTCCTCCAGTTTGCCTAAAACAACTTGACTTCGAATCTAAAGGATTAATGGCCGCCATTTGTGTCCTGGTCAGGTGGAACCGTCAGCGGGACCTTTGAAGTGGGTGCGTCAGTTTTTACGTCTTGGCCGTGCAGCTTCATACAAGCACTGTTGTCTGTCTGTCTGTTTCTTAATGACTCTGAACCCCTGCCTGCCCCTTTTCCCTCGCAGCCTCTGGACTTTTCTCCCCCTTCTGAACCGCGTCAGGCCTCCGACGGACGAACGGCCGAGGGTCCCCACCTGCAGGGTGAGAGGGCCGGCCGGAGACGTTTGCCACGGCGGCTCCGCTCCTCCGGCCACTGGAAGTACAGATTTCCCCACCCTCACGGCAAAATGGTGGTTCTTCCAGAGGGCCTCTGAGGATTAGCTGTACAGAGCAATGCTTGTTTGAAAACAAGTCTCTAATTTCAACCTCTTACTCCGAGTTGCTGTTTTAATCGTGTTTATGGTCTTTGCTGCTTCCTTTTTATTATGTAATTCTATAAGCCACCCAGTCCAGTCGGTTTCGGACAGTCAGATACGTTTCACAAGCAAACAAATAAATAAATATCGCCCGCCTGCTCGCCCAGGAGAGCAAACCTGGGGACTGCTCTTGCTCAGAAAGACGCGGGGCAGGGGCTAAGGCTGAGGCCCACGTACCTAACGGTGCTTTGGCACTTCTCGCCTTGGGACTCGCTAGCTTGCTTTAGAGTTGCAGAAACCGGCTGTGGTCATCCGTGGTCAGGGGAAAGCGTTTCTGCACAGACGCAGACATTTTCCATGTTCTACTGAAAAATCCTGAAACTCCTCCAAGGGCTTTCTTCCTTTTTAAAATAAGTCTTTGTGATCCCTTGTGGTTTGTATTTGAGTCCTGACAATTTGGAAACTCAGGTAATGCGTGCCAAGAGCTTCAAGCAGTGATCCCGGTTAAATTTGTCCGATGAGAGCTGCCGGGGCCTGAGGCGGCCTAAGTCAAGCCCGTACCAGGAGCGAGCGCGCGTGGGGCTCCCTGCGGCTTCTCGGGAGGAAGACTGGCCTTTTTGCACGGGCGCAGCAGCACCCTCTCTCAGGGCATCTCATCGTGTTTTGTTAGGAGGAGGTTCAAATCATGCAAATGTAGAGGGTTTTTGAGCCAGAACTTTGAGGTTTCGCCGTTGTCAGGCTGGGCTGCGATTCGTCCCAGGGCTCCTGGCTGGCGGATTCCTGTGAGCCACAGGGCCGTGAGCCCCAGCCATGCAGAGATTGTGGGCTTCCCCCCGCCCCCGGCTTTCCACGGGACTGAAAAACAGGCAGTAAAAAAAGCCGTGTACTGTAAAGGGAAGAGGGTAAGGTTTAAAATTAACTCTGGAAATTGGTGGGAAAGAAAAGCGGTTCCAGATGTTGCTTACAAATACTCTGGGAGGAGACGGGTCCGGGGAGGCTTGGAGGACGGGGAGAGAGACAGCGGGGACTGGAATGGATTTCCTGGGGGGAGAAGCCACTCTCCCCCCCCCTTAACAGTAACCGAAAAGAGGCTGTGGTTTCTTAGGCCCCTCTCCTGATCTACAACGGTCGGGGACCGCAGCCAACCTGATGCAGCTGCACGAAGGGCTAGAGTCAGAGGAGCAGGTTGGACCCACACCTCAGCGCGAAGCTCACTGGGTCGCGGATCTGCTTTCTCTCCAAGTCTCCCCAGCCCACCCCGGTTACTGGGGAGATAAAAAAGGAGAGAATGACACACTCTAGCCTGCATCCAGTGGAAGAAAGGTTATAAAACCCTGGCGTGTCTTTTTTATGTGATGATAGTGACTTTGGAGGATCATTCTGTCAGGGCAGCGAAGGCTGAAAGCTAATTCCGAAAGACACTCTTGCATTTAGAGCAGGCTTGCGAGCCAGAGTTAGCTCTCTGGATACACAGTGCCCGAGAGGAGCTTTTGGTCCGACCCAGCAAAGCGGGTCTCACATCAGCGGCCGCACGCACTGACTACGGATCGAGAATGACAGTGCGGGGGTGAGGAAGACGGCCTTGATGGACATACCGTAGGCAGGAACCCTCTCCTAGGCAAAAGGGGCTGAAACATTTTTTATCTCCCGAACGACAAGACGCCTCCCTAATTCACTGGACTAGGAGGAGGAGGAGGAGGAGGAGGTCCAGCACAAGATTCTGTTATTCTATCCAGGCTCTACAAAAGGCGCTTTAGCTTTCTTGTGGAGTTGACCTGCTCTGGTGTACATAGTGAGGCTGGCCGGTAGACATGTCCGGAAGCGGTCTGCTTCTGAATACAGGAAGAGAAGGACATCTGGCTAGAACCTGGCCTCTGACGGAGACCGGACTCCAGATTCCAGCAGAGCTGCTCTGCGGCTGACGTGAGCCTTGCAAAAGGGGACCGAGCAGCTTTTAGGAAGAACGTGCCCCCTCCTGACAAAGGAGTTAAGGAAATGCCCCCCGGCCCATGTCATCCCTTCTTGGAAGAATGCACAGCAAAAAAGGAAGATGGGATTGTACACCATTGTGTCAGTCATGCAGATAATCCAGAAGTGAAGGTTAATGTGGGGTGTGTGTGTGTAAAAAGCCTTTTCGGTGCTATAATTTCTCTGGAGGGCTGCTGAGGCTGTACGTCAAGCCAGCCAGGCCCGCTCCCGTTTGGGGGGAGAAGTGTCGTCACGAACACGGGACCGGACTCAGGGCACCTTAAATCTCTTGGCAGTCCTTGCAGAAATGAATGACTGCAGGTGAGCCCTACCTGGGGAAGCGTAGGTCCTGCAAGGCAGCTTGTGTAAGGAATTTCCAGAGGCGTAATGGAGCCAGTAATGTCTCTCAGGTAGGAATGGAGATGCAGTTGAAAATGCAACATGCCACACGGGCTATGAGGGCAACAGGAATACGAGAACCTCTACAGCTTACGTTGTTTTAGCTTTTGGAGAGAGGACCGGCAGAAATAAATACTGTAGTCAGATATTTGCCTGCTGCGCGGTGTCCCTTGTGTACTGTGCAGCAGCGTTTTTTTAAGCCGAGGAAGAATCCTTTTGGCAGGCTGTAATGCGGGCAAGGCTTTAAAGCGCGCAAACCCTCCCTGACAATTCACTTAGTCATCTTTCTGTCTCTCCAAGACTCTCGTTTCTTGGGGCAAAATGCAAGAATTCAGAAATGACACATATCAAGATAACATGGCGACCAGCCAGAACTAAACAGCCTTTGGCTCTTAAAAGCACACCCTGTGCTGCCAGGAGCCCAGGCTGAGCGGGGGAAAGAGTCTCATGGCACTCCCTGAAATTGCAGGGCTCGGACTTTGAATCTTGGAAGAGCGGAGCCGGGGAGTGTTTCTAAGGGGATAGAGCAGCCGCTACAAAACTTACTTCGCATCCTCTTCTACCTGTCGATGAAATATTCAAGAAGCCATGCTCATTAATCTTGGGACCACAAAGACGTTAAAGCACAGCAAGAGCGCGCTCTGGGCAGGTCACCCCTCTGGCTCTACAGACAATAGATCTGATTGTGTTTGGGGGCTTCTTCTGGGGAAGTTGGACATGCAATATTTCTTCTTGTTTTATAAGTTAGCAGGGTAACTTAAGATTGCACTAGAATGAAAGGAATAAGGCAGCTGAGGTCAAGAAACTGCACGCCCAAGAAAAGGAGTTTTCTGTGGAATCTAAGAACTCTGAAGGAGCCCAAGGTGGGAGCGAGCAAGTACCATCCTCGCCCACCACACACAAGTTTCTGCCCTCCACCTGAGACTGCCAGGTTTTGTTTTCTGGGCTCAGATGTGAAACCTTCAGCAATTTGGCAACCAAATCTTGTTGCGCTATCCAATACATTTGTCTGGAAGAGATTAGTGGAAGGAAAGGATCTCTGGAGAGTGAATGGCAAACACAGCAGATCCTGAATAGATCCTCCAGGTAAGGAGGGGAGGTATCAGCTAATTAACGGCATCTCTTTCCAAGACTGGTAGCAGACAGGCGATCGCGTGTTAGCGGACAGCGCACTGGCAGAAAGTGCAGAGGCAGTCAGAAGACTCTCCGACAGTATCCGTTAAGCAGCTGCGTGTTGAGGTGGTCAGCATTACGCAGAGCATCTGCTTAGTTCGCTCCCTGGAAACATTCTCAGTTAAAGCCTCTCAGGCAGCAGGAGACGACCAGCACACGGGCAGCCAGAGGCCCACCAACGGACCAAAATGTTGCACGATTCCAGACAAATAAAAAAAGAATGTCTTCATACGGCACCGTGTGGAATTTGCTACCCCAAGATGCGCGGGGGGCTACCGTCTTGGACAACTTTAAAATGGGATCAAATACATTGACGGAGGTTTTCACGGCTACGGGTAACTACGGCTACGGCCACCTCTTTCTGTAAGAATCGCGGGCCGTAGGCCTTAGCGCGCTGGTTCCTGGACACCGTGAAGGGGAATGTGCTCTTGTTCCTGGCTTATGTCGGGATAGCCACTGAGCGAACACGGTGCTGGAGCAAGTGGCACAGTCTGCTGCCACACGCGTCTCATAAACACTCTCCCTAGAAGGTAGCGTCTTCTGCTTGAGGAGAATGCTGGAGGTTGGAGATGCTCCCTCCTGCAGAAATTAAAAACTCCACAAGCCCCTTCCTCCAGCCGAGAGTATTTGTGAAGAACGTCCTGTGACTGATGCTCCAGCACTGCTGGCTCAACGGCCTGGAGGACACACAGCGAAGGAAGCCTGGCTCCTTCCACCCCTCTCTCCGCGAAACGCTTTGCCCTTTTGCCACAAGGCTCCACCCTGTTCTCCAACAGCCACCTTTCGCTTCACTCGCTGCCTCCTCCTCCTCAGTCACCAGAAGTCTCATACAGCAAACCAAAGAATGGACCTGCTTGCGAGATAAGAACAAGTCAGCTTCCTATCATGATCTTTGCTCCTGCAAGCTCCACTGGGAGGCACCAAGGTAGACACAAAGGGGCCGGGGGGGGAGGTAAACTGTTTTGAAAGGAGCCACAGAACAACGCGCACAGAAGTCTGACCGCTGCATTTCTGCACAAGAGGCCATCACAGGGCAGATCTCTCTAGCAGAGACCTTTACGTGCATAACTGCTCTTCTGGCAAGGCTCAGCTACTTTACACCTTTGTGCCAGAGAACACACCTGAAGTAGAGACATAACGTGATTTCCTACCCTTGAGGAACCAGAGAATCTCGCAGGAAACGACAGGCCTCATTCTTCAGCCAGGTCTTTTCAGCCCACGGTAAACCTGTTCTGGTCTTCCGCTTTTGTTTTTAATTTCATACTGTGATGCTGCAGTACAAATCTCAACGAACACTTCTCTCTGCCGTCCAAAACCTTAAGACAATATTGCTCGTGGGGAGCAGTTTTTGCTGATCTTAAAAGCGGGCAGGAATTTCTCAAAGGGTTGCACAACAGAGAGGCTAGACTAAACTCAGAAAGATGTACAGTATTTAAACTTTAAACTGATGCCTCAAAATATCCTTGGAGAAAAACTTTCACAACCTAAACACTTAAAGCTGCACCGGGGTTGCTTAAAACAAAAATGTTTCGGGCCCCAAACCCCACAACGAGAAGGAGACTGCTAATATGTTGTGTGCGTACAGGTGTGAGTGACATACAGGATATTTCAGACCAGAGTATGTTTCAAAAAGAAATAGATGTAGGACATTCTGGAAACTCTGATCATAGCTGAAAAACAACTAGAAATAGTTCCAAACACTGGTCTTCTCCATAAGCCATCCTTTTTTTGCAAACCCAGAGCTCAGAGGGGAAACGCGGGAGAGTCCTGTGCCCCGCTTCGTCCTGGCAGAGATGATGGAATCTCATTCTCCAGGCACCCAAGCTGCTTCCAGGGTCTTCCCAGTGTGCCTCCCTTATATGACCCAGGCTGTATGGTGCGATGCCAGCATATCCTAATCTGGCACTGTTGCTGACTTTACATTGGTGGCGGGAGCCTATTCTGGAGTTGCAGAAGCACCCAACAGGTTTGCTAAATCTGCCAGGCCTTCTTCCCTACTTCCTGCAGGATTCGCCTTTGCCGGCCTCCTCTATCCGTTTCACCAACTTAAGCTGTTGGGTGGTTAGCATAACTGTTCAAGTAAGGACACCACAGCAGCCACCAGGAGATTAAGAAACCCCTTCAACTTGCCCGATTTTGTTCAGTTCTGTTTGGGTGCCCTGGGGCAAAGCTGGCTTCTGCAAACACCACAGGGAGTTGTGAGCACCTGGGCCCGGCTCAAGCTGCTCCTGCTCCTCCTCGACACCTACGTTCTGCAGGCGGGCCTCCAAAGTCAAGGAGTCAGCTGGCATTATAAATCCTGCGGGCACAGCCTTTGGCTTCTGGATAGGCAATCCCCAGATTTGATGTCCATAGGATCAGGGAGAAAGACACGTGCATAGAATTAAGTGGCTTCAGCAGAAAACTAGCCTTTTCCCACAGAGCACATGCAGAGTTCTCTACTTCAGTGAGCAACAACTGGCATAGCACCGGTCTCCCTTAATAATTAAGCGGCATCTGTTTGGAAGAGCAAATGGCATTTAATTCTTTTGACTTAATAGACATCTGGAGATTCTAGGGTGGTTCATAAAATGGGGGTTCCTTGCCTTCCCCTCCTGTCCAAGCCATTCTCATCCCAGCTTCTCCCCCTTCCTTCCTCGTTTCGTACGCAGCTCCTCTTCTCAGAGCAAGGAAACGTGACGTGTTATGGCCTAATAGTAGATGCAGCTTCTGCTATTACTGCCCATCGTTCTTCTTCCTCAGCTGCCTGCTGTGGCGGAGGAAAGCCGCAGCTGTTCAGTGAGGGCTCAGCTGGGAACTGTCTTTCCCTTCCTTGAACTCTTACTACGGTTTACGGGTTGTTTTGCCACAGGATGGAGTGCTTAGTGGGACTTGGGTGGCGCTGGGCAAAAGGCACCTTTTTCCATATGTGTCCTTTCTCTTCTAGTTGTCCTGCTGGATTTTGCCAAGGCACAGGGGGACCTTGGATGGCTCAATCATCCCTATGGAAAAGGGGTAAGTTCAGATTCTTTCTTGCAAAATTACTCCTGGTTTAGAAAAATGGTTGAAGTGAACTTTCAACGCTAACTCGATATGTGAGGTTGAACATTCCCTTTAAGGGAAAACACAACAAGCTTTGCTTTAAATATCAGTCTTCTTTCACTTTCATACTGTTGTGGGAGTAATTTCCATCCGAGAGATCCAGGCGGAAGTACTCCTTCCATCGCAGTTTCTAGATTCAGAGCAGCATTCGCCTGGAGAAGAAGATTTTAAAAAACAACTTCTGTGTCGGATTAAATAGCACACTTACAGGATACTACTAACCTAATCGGTTCTTGAAAGGATGGACAAATGGATGAGAGGCCAAACTGGCCACCGGAAAGTAGTTCTGGGAACTAAATAAAACGATCATGGCCAAAGGTGGCGTGTCTATAGTCTTAAAATAGCAGCTACGCCCTTCATAGCTTTTGGTAAGCAACCACGTAGCCATAATTGAAAATGTGATAAGATTAGATGGATTTGGATTAATAGTCTCTGCCATTCCTCTGTTCTGATTTTACTAGAATGTACCGTTTTGGAAAAACAATTCCTTTATGGTTTTTTCCTCCCTCCACCAGTGGGACCTTCTTCAGAACGTCATGAACGAGTCCCTTATCTACATTTATTCCGTCTGCAACGTGATGGAGGGCGACCAGGATAACTGGCTGCGGACCAACTGGATCTACCGCGGGGAAGCCCAGCGTATCTTCGTTGAAATAAAATTCACCGTCCGGGACTGCAACACCTTCTCCACCGGGACCGGCACTTGCAAGGAAACGTTCAACCTCTTCTACGCGGAGTCGGATGTGGATTATGGCATCAATTTCCAAAAGCGCCAGTTCCACAAGATTGACACGATTGCTCCCGATGAGATCACTGTGCTCGAAGACTTCAGCACCCGCAACGTTAAGATCAACGTTGAAGTGCGCTCAATAGGGCCCCTTACCCGCAAAGGCTTCTACCTGGCTTTCCAGGACATTGGGGCATGCGTGGCGCTCCTCTCGGTCCGAATCTACTACAAGAAGTGCCCTGGAGTCTTCCGCAATATGGCCAGCTTCCCAGAAACCATTGCCGGTGCCGATTCGCAGACCCTGGCCAAGGTGCCTGGCACCTGTGTCTCGGAAGCTGTGGCCCCCGAGGAGCCCTTCATGCACTGCAATTCGGACGGAGAGTGGCTGGTGCCCATTGGCGAGTGCCTCTGCCGAGAAGGATATGAAAAAGACGGGAACAGCTGCCGAGGTAAGTAAGTGCTGACTTGGTTCTAATTTATTTATTGAATTTCTCTCCTGCCGGGCACTGAGTAAGCTGGCATTTTAAAACGTGAAGGAACAGAAACGTCAGTTCTGGTTTCTGTGAACGTTAAGCAATGTGCAGGCTCACTCTGGCAGCGACAGGCCAAGGGAACCAGGGCCCTTCGATCCCTTTTTCAATTCTGCTGGGGCCAAGGCTGAGCAGAAAGAGGAAGAACGAACGCACGTGGAAAGGACCGGACTCGGCGGTGGCTGCACACCCTGACTTTTCCCTCTTTAGGCCACCGATCCTGCAGGCCCTTAACTCAGCCCCTCACCCCACATTCTGGGATGGGTCAAAGACTGTTACAGTCACACAAGGAGGAAGGAATCTGCTATCCCAAGCAGAGGAGGGGGATTCACAACAGCTCCTTGGCTTTGCACCTCCCGTGGGGCAGTCAAGGGGCCACAGGACAAAGCCTGGCCCTGCGACGGATCGTCGGGAACCCTTCCAGCACAACAGCTGGATCCCTCGCAGGAGAGGAAGTCTGGGATTCCCCGGCAGCCGCTCCTGAGGTTTGGGAGTTTGGGAGACTGAGCAGGTGTGTTTCTGCTTGCCCTTCTGCCAGCCCTGCAGGAAGTCCTAGGTAACCAGCCGATTCCTTCCCTCTGAGCTCTCGAGAGACGCCCTCTGTCTCCTAGCTCGGGCGTGCCGTCTCTGGCTCAGTTCCTGCTCGACAAGAACAGCCGGGCAGGGAGACCTCGGGTGCCACAGGCACCTGGCAGAGCCGGTGAGTTCTCCTCTGCTTCAGAAAATGTTGCTGGGTGCCAGGTGCTGCACAGACACCAGGCAGTTCCCCTCTGCGCTGCCTCCTGCATTTCAAGTTGGTAGAACCGATCTCGGTCAGGTCAGGATTTAATCACGTGGCCTGATAAAGCCAGCTGATGTCACAGCGGGTGGCTGGGCATATGTTCGACAGACAGAACGTTCCAGATACCAGTAGTATTTGTAAAAGATAGCATTTTATATCAAGCGAAGCTAGACACTAAGTAGGGAGGAGGTGTGTGTTAGAGCGCAAGGGAGCTGAGGTAAGGAGGTTTTGCTTAAGGAATGTGCCTGGATTTTGCAAAGAGAGATAAGAGCCTCTCAAGGTTATGGAGTAATACAGGCCTCTTGAACACCCGTCCTTCCTAACACCCTCTCCCTCTTTTTTTCCTTCACTATCAGGCTTACCCGATAAGCTGTTATCGCATTTCCCTCCCGCCTGCCACCAGTCCCCAAGTTATCGGGGGCCAAATGCAGAGCGGGTGTCCTGTTTTTTTAGGTCAGCCTTATTGCAACTTGGTGCCCTCCAGTCGTGCTGGATTGTGGCTTCTGTGGCTTCCCAGCATCCCGACCAAGCAGCAGACTGCAATGGCTACTTACTGGAGGTGCCTGTCTTTAAGCACAGCTACCTTTTTGCACAGAAGGGAAAGAACCGCCTACTACAGACAACAGCGTGCCGCTAGTAGCACAACTTCACAAAGCTACGCCTTCATGAAGTTAGACACCTAGCAGTAAATGTGCCTACTACCAGTCCAGTCTGGACCTCCGCCCTATCCATACCCCCATTTTGAACGGGATGTGTGAAGCGCAATCCTCACCCACAGTGAGGCTTCTGCAAGCATCGAGCAGTATCCTGCAGCATCTCCTTTTCTGCTGAGGCAGCAGCCTAAGTGGCTGGATGGAGGCAGATGACTGCACGGACACTGCTGGCCTTGCCTCTTCGAAAGACCATTCTGCGCCCCACGGCTCAATGAGCTATGCCTCGGTTGAGCCTCACCCCCATCACTACAGAGTGACTACAACTCCGCATGCTGCCGAATGAGAGGGACCAAAATCAAGGGCAACTGCAGTGCACTCCTGCTCCTCTGGGAAGTGGGCCTGAAAGACCCAGGGGGCTTCCTTCCGCTCCCCCGCCTGCCTCTGCCCCTAGATCTGTGGCAAGAGCCCACTCTTCCAACAGAGGTTCCCCGGCTTCTCTGGTGCAGTGCTAAGAACAGCACTTCAGTTTCTCAGAGCCGCCAAACGAGACTGGGGAAGACCCTGAGTTGATTCTTGCCGGGTACTCTGCCGGCTAACGCGGGCTGCATTTTATGCGTAAGCAGCCATGCTGTTGTTGGGCTGGTTCTGTTCTCCCTCTCTAGCATGAAAACAGATGCAGCAGCTCCTTCTAGCAGAAGAGGAGTGGAAAAAAGGAGTTTGCCCTTTTGTGTAAAGAGCCTCTGACCTCCCATCCCTCTGGCCTCCAGAAAAGGGAGGCCCCTGGGCAGGAAACAAAGGCAGTTTATCTTCAGGAATAAACACAGATATTCTTGGCTTCCTGTGTAAAGCACCCGCTCTTTTTTTCCCTCCTGCTGCCAGGTTTTCCACTGCCACCAGCCATCCCCACACTCCCTCCCTCACTTTTCTCTGCTTGGACCTTCAGTAAGATAAATGTCAGGAGTGGTGGGGTTATTCCTTGGCAACCCAGCAACTGCCTGCGCTGAGCTTCCTCTTGCAAACAGAATTCTTTAGGGGATATTCCCGTCGCTCGCCTCTCACCCCAACAGGCTGGCACACCTTCCACCTCGCCACACCTCTGCATAAAGCCCAAGGGCAACACAGGTGGCGTGATCTCTAGAAGGACAGGGCTTGAAGCGGCCCACTGGCCTACCTGTGCACACAGAGATGCACTGGACACGCCAGTGTGCGTGCGTGCGTGTGTGTGTTCAGCACCTAAAATTCCAGCTCTTGAGGCTTTACATGTATACTTCTAGTAGCACTGCAGCATGTCATCAGTTAAAACAGTCTCACCTTCCAGTTAAGTAGGCAGGTTATTTTTAGCACTGTTAATACAGTATTGCTTAAAAATGCAAGGAGTAAACACTAAATTACGAGGGTATTCAGGAAGAATGCCTCTTCGGAGATTACCCTTGCTGCTGTGACATACTAATTTCAGAAGCGTTCGTTTACCTACGCTTCGCCTACAAGATCTGTGTGCAGATGCAGGCACAGCTTTCGTCATCTATCTGCTGCTATCATGCGGTCGTCCAGATTTTGGTAGCCTGCACGTGGTAATTCTACCTACATGCCAATTTAATACAGAAATTAAAACTGTCTAATTGCATTTCGGCTCTGAGACTCCTCTGTGAGGTCATGTAGCAGCATTAGGAGAATAATCGATACAAGGGAAGCGTTAATCCTCTGACTGGTGTGGCCTGAATTTTCCTCTTTCGTGCGAAGATGTAACTTAAGCAAACTCCAAGCAACCAAGGATGGAGCTTCGAAAGCGGCTTCCATTCTGAGCGAGTCTTAGGGACTCTGTATGGCTGTAGGACTCCACAGACCACGTGGAGGGTCACACTCGCCTAAGCGGCGTCCTGACTACCCATTATAACCACCACTCCCAGTTAATACCAGGGAAGCAGCTGCTGACACACCTGCCTGCGGAGCCCAAGGCAGAGCCTCAACATGCCTGCTAATTGCACATGGCCCCCTTTTGCCCCGAGGCACAGAAACAAGCCTTTGCAGAGGAGGGCTCTGTTTATCTTGGGGTGGGGGGCTAGGGGGGTATCCTTCCAGTTCTAAGATGCACACGGAATGCCTCACCCGGTGGCATGTTCCTTCCCATCGCTGCGCAAGTGCAGGCAAGCCAAGTCCTCTGGCCGAGCTGTGGCCGCAGTTCCTATGGAAAAGGCCCCCCCGCCCTTTGTGTTCTCGATCACAGTACACGCTACAGACGCACGTAGGGGCTGCATCCTCTGTATCTCCGCTGCGCTTGCCACGGATCCCGGTAAATTACCCGTGTGCTACTCTCTCTACAGCACCTATTTTCCTGATTGCTCTACCGAACCATCTCTGATAAAATAACCGTTGCCAGTGGATCATTTTTATTTAAAAAAAAATCCTAACATTGAAATACACTAGAAGACCAGCTCTTCAACTACTGCACTAAGACAGCCCAGTCATAAAATAAGTGTGGAGATTTAGTTTAGTAACAGGGCGTGTAATTTGCATGAAGGTACTCCTAAATTCCTGAAATGGAATAGCATGAAAAAAACCACAAGTCAGTCTGGATGGACGCTGAAGGAGCTACCCGAGGGTCTGAGCCTACATGCGACAATTTACTGTACTGAAAATCGCATGATGGACATACTCTCTGGCCGTTCTCTGGGAAGCTGCTTGTTTAAGCTTCCCGTTATCCCATCTAAAGCTCATTTCAATGGGAGCTGCCTACATTTCTGCTTTGGGGTGAAGGAAATAATAAGAGGCAAACAGTTATAACGTATATAAAAATCGGGAATTCCAAGGTCTTGGTAACATGGACACTGCATGAGCCACTCTCCGCACTGCTTTCTGCAGGAAACCCCATATTCCACACCGCCGCCACTATCCGAGGCACACTCTTCCTCCCTCCCCGAGGAGCTGCTCTGGGCACCCGTCCGCCCCTCCCTGTGGCAGGTTTACTGCCTTGCCTTTGTTTCTCCATGTGCTGAGAGAGACCACACACAAAATACAGACCGGAGTTTGGAGTGGCAATGTTGTTTCTGGAGAGACCGCTTTCAAAACCCAGACTGTCTTTTCTATTTAACATGTAATCTCTATTGTTTGTTTGTTAGATTTAGATTTAATCTCTATACGGTAATAAAGTTTCAGTCTGGGCAGAAGTTTAGAAACTCAGAGGAGGTTTAAAATATTAAATCTGCCAAGTTCAAGAAGATTATTTTACAAAGGGCATGTAGCATCTTATTTGGGGCCTCAGCGAGCTACGCTGTTTTTGGTCCTTCTACTCACTTTAATCTCACAACAAATAGGTCAGCCACCGTGTGCCGAACTGCCCCAAAGCCACTCAGTGACCCTTCCTAGCTGAGCGGGGACTTGAATCTGGGGGTCCTTGGGCCTGGAGCAGCGTCTATCGTGAAAGGGTTTCCCTACCAACCATATTCCCCTGGCAATTCCTCCTCCAGTCCAATCCCCCCAGGACATAAGGAGTGGTACAGCCATCCAGCAATCACCCAGGGGCACCTTCCAATAAAAACCTTCCTGGGGAGCCCATTTCTGTCTTTTCTCCGCACCACTCAGCATTTAGTTTATCTGGAATCTAATACAAACTGCACCCTACCCCCATCAGATCGCCCAAGCTTCTTAGAAAGAGGTGGGAGGCAGGAAAGATAAATCATTGCCACTACTGAGGGGGCAGCACGTGCTTGAGAAGGCTCACTCTTGAAAACTATTTTCCGTGTCTCAAGTAGAATGGAATTTCTCCCTACTCCATGACCGCTGCCCTGGTGCCACTGATGGCCAGAGACTGTTGCTGGCAAGGGAGATGCTCAAACAAGGACTGGGGGCTTCCGAAACCTCTTCCTCTGCTGATTCTTAGAGGAAGTGACTCAGTTCACAGGACATCAGAGAGCAAATCTGTTTCCAGTGGAAGGCTTTACTTGTCCAGGAAGTAAATATGAATACTCTGAAGCAGGACAGTACTTTTCTCTGCAGCCCAGTTCTTCCAACATAATTACAACAATGCTGTACGTTCAAAGCGTGTGCACGTCAGCAAGATATGCTGCAACGCTAAAATGGCAGCAGGCAGATGTGCTGATCTGAACACACTTCAGCTGGGACACTTGGTTAGTTTTCAGTTTTCCTTGAAATGGGGCAGTAGAGCTAAGATTCCAAAGAGTACACCCATCTTCTCTCCTTTTTTTCAAGAGGAAGCTGCGTTTTCAAAAATCGGCGTCTTTCCCTTCAAGTAGTACTTAACTTGGAAAGCATCTTGGTGAACTTTGTTGGACTTGCCTTTATATCAGTACTCGTAATACATTCATTCCAATTTTAGAGGTTCATAATCCCTGTCAACATTTTGACTGTAGCCAATTCTGACTGACTATATTCACTGGCCAACGCTACCTTGAATTGTAGTGGCAAAGGCCAAGAGAACCAATGAATACGTGTGTTGTTTTCTTTACAGCCTGCTCACCCGGATTCTTTAAACAGGACATCTCCAACGGCGCCTGCTCCAAGTGTCCCTCGCATACCCTGCCTTCTTCGGAAGGTTCCATCTTGTGTCCTTGTGACAAAGGCTATTTTCGGGCTCTGAGCGATCCGGTTTCCATGTCATGCACCAGTAAGTGAGAAACAGAACGGCGCTGGGAACGGTAATCCTAGGAAGGATAATTATTTTATCCCTTTCCCAAACTGAAGTTGCTGAGAGAAGCGTTAGATGATCTAGAGGGTTTGAGTGTTCCAGATCTGGGGAAAGGGGGGAATGCCCATTCAGATGATTGGACCTGCACTATTGGACCTTAATGAAACAATGCTGGAATCAGAAAGCTTGGATGGGCTCCTACAATTTTGCTCTGTCCATATCCATCAAAGGAAAAAAGGAAGGAGCAAACACAGAATGAAAGATGAAGGAAAGACCAAAGACCAAAAAAAGGAGATAAAGGGCAGAGGGATATACAACGGAAGCCAAGGGCAAACGTGGAGTTAATCTGTTAAAAACGGATGGTTTAAATAATAATCTTCTCAAGTATTCTTTTGGTTTTCTGTTTGACAGAGCCCCCCTCTGCTCCTCACGGAGTGAGGGCAATCGGCCTGGGTGCCAAAGTCCAGTTGCGCTGGTCCCCACCCCAGAACACGGGAGGCCGCCAAGACATCACCTACAGCGTGTCATGCGAGCAGTGCTGGCCAGAATCAGGGGAGTGCCGCCCTTGTGACGCCACGCTCCGGTATTCGGATAATCCGCACCGGCTCACCAGCACTTCTTTGACCGTCAGTGACCTGGAGCCACACGTTAACTACACTTTCACAGTGGAAGCTCAGAATGGAGTATCCTCCTTCAGTACACAGCGCAGCTTCGGAGTCACTAGCATCAGTGTCAATCAAACAGGTGAGGGTCTTCGGTATCACGATCCCATGAAAGCGGTATACTCTACAGTAAGAGGCATATTGGCTAGGGCTCTTGCGTCATGCCCCCTTCGTGGAATTAAGACAGGCTACGGTTCTTGCGGGCATTTGGTGGGACGCTGCTGGAGCTTGGGAGTCCGGTTCTGCTCTCGCATACGTTATCGCAGAGCATGTAATACATCAAATCCCTCCGTTTTAACCCACGGTGGTCTAAAGAAAACCAAATCAACGAAGTCACTTACAGAGAGAGTTGTATGGAAGTGATCGCGTGGCTCCTCTCTAAATGCTAATCACGGCTATAGGAATGAGAAAGGTTTCTCATTGGTGGTAATCACTTTAACCTTGCAAAGGTAACTAAGATGTCCGCTACAGAAAGGGAACGGCTTCTGTATTTGTAAATCCAACGCGGACTGATCGTTATTGATGGGTTGGTAATTAATATGATCGTATCATCTCAGGCAAGGGCAATTACGTTACTAGGAAAAGCATATCTGGCTGCAGGCAGGTTTTGCTCAGGCCTTCTTCTTCTTCCCACTGTTCAGAGCCACCAAGAGTAACTTCAGTCACCATGGATAGTCGCACCGCTACTAGTTTGACTTTATCTTGGACCGTCCCTCCTCGGCAACAGAGCCACGTTTGGAAATACCAGGTTACTTACAAGAAGAAGGTATAGCTCTTTCCCAACGTTACGCTTTTTAACTTTCTTTTGCGGCTGATCTTTTGTAGAGAAAAAGTGAGCCACAAGGCTTGATGTTTTTGTTACAGAAGGATGAAAACAGCTACTCAGTCCTACGTTCTGAAGGAAACTCAGTCACCCTCCATAAGCTCGCTCCTAAGACCAAGTACTTGGTGAGCGTCCAGGCACTAACTCAGGATGGCCACGGGGCCCACAGCGTGGAGCACGAGTTCGAGACACTTGCTGAACGTGAGTTTTTGGGGGGAGGGCGGGGGAAGGATTAATTAGGTGGCAGACAAAATAAATATAATATTGAGGCAGAGTTATCATATGAGAACCACAAACACTGGTAATCTGTCTTTTGAAAACACTAATATTTCACACCTGCACACTTTTCTTCATAGATTCAGATGGTGTGAATACTGCAGCAGTCCTTGGAGGTTCCATTGCTGGCTTCATCTTCATGCTTGCTATAGTTGTGATCATTTTTCTGCTCATCCGACAGAGGTTTGTGTATTATTTTAAAATTCTGTTTCTTTAAAACAAGAATGATTTTAGAGAGCTGAAAATGGCCTCATTTCCCATATTTTTGTTGTCCAG
Source organism: Liasis olivaceus (assembly GCA_030867105.1). Taxonomy (NCBI): domain Eukaryota; kingdom Metazoa; phylum Chordata; class Lepidosauria; order Squamata; family Pythonidae; genus Liasis; species Liasis olivaceus. Next base: position 9,965,663 of record CM061356.1, on the reverse strand, counting down.
CTGCCTCCGCTCTAACAGGCGTTACAGAAACAATACAGATCTTCTATACAAAGAAGAGAGAGGGATGTGTGCACACTGTTCCCAAGTGCTTGTAGTTTCCTCACCCTAACCTCTTTTTTCAGCAACTGTATTTCCCAGATGACTAGCTTTCCTTCTTGCTGGAGTTTCTTCAGCTGTTAAGGGGGCATGAAGCTTGGGGGGAAAAGGAATTAGCACATGGAATCTAAAATTCCATCAAGCTGTCTGAGATGACCAACATCTAGTGCTTGGGGAAGCGTTTCAATTAGTTTCATCTCTTTTGAGTTTGCCATCAAAAATTAAACTAGAAGGAAACATGTTGTTGAGTCAGAGATACCTGCAAGAAAATATATTAATAAAAGGTACAGTACACCATTTCTGCAGAGGAGAGAACCTGAAGAGGAAACAGTGAAGCAGCTGAGATTGATAAACATCTCCCAGAATTCAGTAGAAGAAAATGGACTGGTCTCTGAATTTAAAAGTTTTAATTATGATGGAGGAGGAGGAGGAGTCTACAAAACATGCTTCTTTAATCCAACTACTGGGATGTGTGTGTCTCTATGGGAGGAGTTGAAGATTGTACTGTCTTTCAGGAGTTATCAGTTAACCCTTCAATTTCATTTAGGAAAAAGAATTTGCGGGCCCGGCAGACATCAGAAGATGTTTACTTCTCCAAGTCTGGTGAGTATTAGTCACTGATCATGTTACTGCACTAGGAAAATTGAGCAAAGCTGGGATATTGCATAATATGGAAAGGATCCAAAATACAGTAATCAGTTTAGGTCCCGAGTATGAACATTTGCTCTTGGTTTAAAAAAAAAAAAAGTTCACCTGGCTTTTTTTTAATCCATGCAGTCATGTCCAGTTCTCAGAGACTGCCTGGACAAGTCCCTGCCGCTTTCTTGGCAAGGTTTTTCGGAAGTGGTTTGCCATTGTCTCCTTCCTAGGGGTGAGAGAAAGTGACTGGCCCAAGGTCACCCAACTGGCTTCGTGCCTAGGTGGGACTAGAACTCACAGTCTCCCAGTTTCTAGCCTCATGCCTTAACCATGACACCAAACTGGTTCCCACCTGGCTATTTCCATTCAACTGGCAAGAGGTAGGCCACAGAGAGGCTGGGCATGGATCTGACTTTACAGCATCATTTCCAGCCACATCAAAGCAAAGAGCTCCTTTATTATGCTATTCCGGTTTTTGATCCTTTTACTCCACAGATCAGCTCAAGCCCCTGAAGACTTATGTGGATCCGCACACCTACGAAGACCCCAATCAGGCACTGTTGAAGTTCACCCCCGAGATCCATCCTTCGTGCATTTCCCGACAGAAAGTTATTGGAGCAGGTATAGATTCCAATCATCTCACACAGAGCAGTAAAGAAAATGCACGTAGTAGAGTTTTGATTTGTTCAGAAAGGTTGTATTTCTTCAGAAAAGGAATATCCCATTCCATCAGGAATTCTTTGAAAAGGCTCTTTTAACTCCTGTGTTTTTCTTCTGTTAGGAGAATTTGGGGAAGTTTACAAAGGAGTCCTGAAAAATGGCAAGAAGGAGATCCCTGTGGCCATTAAGACCCTGAAATCAGGTTACACAGAAAAACAACGCGTTGACTTTTTGAGTGAGGCAAGCATCATGGGGCAATTCTGTCACCACAACATTATTCATTTGGAAGGAGTTGTATCCAAATGTAAGTGCTAGATAGAATCCTTGCTTGTTCTTGGTTTCTAGCTCCAAGACATTACGCTGCATTCTGGGGAATTATAGTAGGTTAGATATTGACTGGGTTTAACAAGCCAGTATCTCCTTTTCTTTCCAGATAAGCCTTTCATGATCATCACAGAATACATGGAGAATGGTGCCCTGGATAAATTCCTACGGGTAGGTATACTTCCTTTCCCCTGCCAGACCTCTTCTCCCCTATAAAGTAAAAGAGCTGAAAGAGGATCCTTCTCTTTTGTGAATCAACCACTTCAAATTCTCAAAGTGCTCCTGATACAATGAAGAGGGTTGGGTGTCTGTCTGTGCCAGAATTTTCATCTTCTGCTTAAAAATCTCCTCCTAATATTTTAGCTGGAAATGTGGTGCTCTGAATCCTTTCGTTCTTGCTCCAACAGGAAAAAGATGGGGAGTTTTGTGTCATACAGTTGGTGGGCATGTTGAGGGGAATTGCTTCTGGAATGAAGTACTTGGCCAGCATGAACTATGTCCATCGGGACTTGGCTGCTCGCAACATCCTCGTGGACAGCCAGCTGGTCTGCAAAGTCTCTGATTTTGGTCTATCCCGTGTCCTGGAGGATGATCCTGATGCTACTTATACCACCAGCGTAAGTGATCCCAGACTACTGCCTTGCCTCTTAAGTTATGAATGCAACCCAGAATTGCCGAGATAACTGCAAACAGGGGGAGATTACTATGGCTGAAACAAAATACCTAGAGCTAGCGATAGCACCAGGGAACTGTCCCTGAATGGAGTAACAATCTGGAAAACAAGGAGGGGGATACAGGGATCTACAAAGGAAGGAGGGAGATGTCAATAGATGAATTTGTCTTATCCCATACTCCAGTGGGAGCCCAGTATGTTAGGAAATGGGTGGATGAAGAAACCCCTCTCTTCCCAGGTTTGTAAAATAGCTGGGAGTTGGGCGAGTCTCCACCCTGGAACTGATTTCTATTCATTAATATCTGCCAAAGAGCTAAAGCTTGCTGAGAACTGCTTCTCTATCTCACGTTTCACTTCACATATTGCATTGAACCATAATTTGTTTGGTTTTGGCTCAGCGTGATGATTGAATTCAATCACTGTGGTTTGTAAAGCAAGGTTTATGGCTTGTCATTGTATGAAAACCAGGCCACTATACCTTATTTAGCAAATCATGATTAAAGTAAGTATGCCACAGTACGATATGTGAACCCAGCAGGAGCCCAAAAGGGCAAGGACGTTATTTAGAAAACCAAAAATGTTAAAGACCTTTCAAGCTACAGGACGCTTATTTATTTATTTATAAAGATGATACGCTTTCCTCTGCGATTTGTGGCTTCCAGCATCAGTGGTTTTGATGTGTGGGTTTGCTTTTCCTCCCACTTAGGGTGGGAAAATCCCCATCCGATGGACAGCGCCCGAGGCCATCTCTCATCGCAAGTTCACCTCTGCCAGCGACGTCTGGAGCTACGGAATCGTCACGTGGGAGGTGATGTCCTACGGTGAACGGCCGTACTGGGAGCTCTCCAATCACGAGGTAGGCCCTTGGATATCCTCAGGTCAGATGCAGGATTAAGCCCGGGCAACGCCTGTAGTGGCCCTGGACTCCTTTTAGCAACAATTGCTGACAGGCCTATTCAAAGACTTTCTGGCTGGTGGATGGGAGGTGCCCACGCCCAGTCAGGAGTACAGAGAAGAAAATGCTTTTCCTCACCAGGCACTTACTTTAGCATGCTGGGGTGGGAAGGGACCTGGGTGCAATGGGCGGCACGAGCGGGGAAGATTCTGGAATGGAACGTCAAGGTTGTCAGGAGGCAGGAGAGGCATTCCCGGGCAAGCCCCTCCTCAGCCCGCAGCAAGACGAAGAGGATGAGGCTGGCCACTCCCTGGAGTCTCACGGGCTATAGCCACTAGTTGCTTTAGCATAGTTGAGTCTGGCGATATTTTGTCCATTAGGTGCGAGCTAATAAAGGAACTGAACTGTACTGGATCACCTTGTTGCTGTTCTTGGGCTGAACCTGACACTGGGAGGTCTTCTAGTCCAACCCTCTGCCCAGCGCAGAAATCTTTAGTCCATCCCAGACTAATGGCTGTCCAGCCTTTTCTTGTAAATTATGTTAATGTTGTGTTTTAATTCTGTATTCTATTTGTTATCTATCTTAAGTATTACTTTTCTTCAAAGACAGGATATAAAACTAATGCAAAAAATCAAGACCGCATACAATATGGAGAAAATATCTATTTTTAGAGGACACAGCCTCAGTTTAAAAAGGCAAACAACATTCTGCAGATCAATCCTATCTATCCAAAGACTGAAAGTTAATAAGCTTTGTTAATGTGAACCTTTTTATCCTAGCTGGGTGAAAGGGTTTTGCAATGCCCACAATGATGTTCACTCTTGGGATGCGAGTTCTATCTGACCATCCATTTTTCTAGACAGTCACCCAAGCTCTTTTCTTTGGGAAGGCTGCAGGTTTGCTCACCGATCCCCGACAGGGCTTTTGGTCTGCAGATGGTCGTTGATGGGTGTTCACTCCAGACTGTCAACTGCTATTTTCCTTCCCAAACAGGTAATGAAAGCAATCAATGAGGGCTTTCGACTTCCTGCACCGCTGGAGTGTCCTTCTGCCATCTACCAGCTAATGATGCGGTGCTGGCAACAAGAGAGAAGTCAGCGACCTAAATTCAACGATATTGTGAGCATCCTGGACAAGCTGATCCGCGCTCCTGAGTCACTCAAGACCTTGGCAGAGTTTGACCCTCGGTATGTCTCGTTCTCAAATCCTTACCTATTTCGTGCCGTTTGGAAACCTTTTTCTGTGCTTTTTTACCCTGACCTTTGGCCTAGAAGCAGGCCCTGTAAGAAAGAGACCACCCTGTTCACTTCCCTGCTCCCCTCCCCTATTTTAGAAAAGGCCTAATTCTAAAGAGCCCTGGGCCCTTTTTTGTCTTCAAAGGATCTCCATCCGCTTGCCCAGCACCAGCGGCTCAGAGGGTCTTCCCTTCCGAACTGTGGCGGAGTGGCTGGAGTCCATCAAAATGCACCAGTATACAGAGCACTTCACGGCTGCCGGCTATAATGTCATTGAGAAGGTGGTGCAGATGACCAACGAGTGAGTGTGGCTTTGCAGACACACGTTTGCCCTAAGAAGCATCCCTTCTATTACTTAGCTTTTCACCCACACGCCAGGGGCATCAGCTATCTCATCTTACTGCATTAGGGTTTCTTTGGAAGTCTCTGTTCTACTTCGTAGGAAGAATTTATATTATTCCTTTAAAAGATGTGTCTTAGTTGACTGAACATTAGCATCCACTTGACTCCTTCTAAGGACATCCTTTTGCCTTCCTTTTGAGACAGAAAACCACACTCTTCTACTGTCAATCACCTTCATTAATCTTTCGCAACAAGTAGAGAATGCAGTTTTGTGCAAAAGGTGTGTGTAAATGGCACTGGAAAAGACACCTTTCTGAGTAGAGCCACTCCAGGGAGACGTAATACCATTTTCTTGTTCACATGAATGTAGCTTGGAAAATTACTTTACATATTTGCATGCTTCATTTTTCCATCTGTGTTTATTTCACTGATGAGTTTATATTGTGTTTTCTTTATAAAATCCACTTAGGAACAGCTGTGTATGAGAATTTCATGTTTTCACAATAAAGGAGGGTAAAACTATGAACTCCCGCCAAAAACATGCAGCACAGCAAATTCCATTGCTCTGTCCCCCGGGAGAGAATGCTCCAAAGACCTACCCTATAATTAAGCCATTTTACGCAGCTAGGAAAGCCAGAGCAGCTTATTAAATGCAGCTGGCTCTCTGGCCTCTTTGGATCACTGTAAGGGGGTTGACAACTCCGTCGCACAGAGGCTGCAACGTGCAGCGAGTGAACCCTTATATATTGCCGCTGAGTACTTTAAGGAAAAAGCCTAAGGTCTCTAAAGTTGCAATGTTTTCCACTAATCCTTTTCCTCCATTCTTCGCATCACCAGCGATATCAAGAGAATCGGAGTGCGTCTACCGGGACACCAGAAGCGTATTGCCTACAGCCTCCTGGGACTGAAGGAACAAGTCACCACTGTCGGCATCCCAATTTGAGCTGGAGAAATTCCACCCGACATCGGTAGCTCTACTGCCCCATTCTGCTACTTCGCTTGATGACTCTAGAACCACCAGCAAGCGTACTTCCTGGTATATACTTGAAGTGGAGCATCAAAGTGACCTCTCTCACCGAGGATGCTGACAATTAAGCGCCTGCCTTCCCTGCGCTTCATAGCTCCGTATTTATTGCCTGCCTTCTCATCTATCTGCTGGAGATTTCACACCCTACTCTGTGAAGCGTCCAGGATAAGCCATCAGACTGTGCCTCATTTCCCAGTGGTGTATCACCAAGCAGAGCTCTTCCAGCCCTAATTCTCACTTGGAAAGACCCTCAGGCTACTGAATGTTTGCACCACCCCTTCTTTCATCTCCTTTCTCCATTCTGCCTCAAAAACCCTTGACTAACGCAATGTCGATCATTGGTCCACTGCTGGCGTGCAACACTCCTCTCTGAAACCTTCCTAAAACAAAAGCCTGCTCTTTTCCACATTCAGAAGTGCCCCCCCCCGCTATCTTAATGCCTTTTTCTTTAACATTAGGAGGGGAAAACTCTGTTAATTATAGCTTATGTATGAAGCTAAGCTTTAGCTTTAATTTGATTAGGACTGTGCACATTTAGAATGTCATAGCAGTACAACAGGAACTGCTGGATATTCTGTTTTTGATCTGCGTTTCTGTTCAGGCACAGAAGAGTTTTTCTCTTACATTTTTACTATTTAACAAACCTAACCTGGCACTTCCAAGAGGCTTTACATAGACTCTGCTCAAGTCTCAGCGTAAAAAAGGTTTGCCGAGGATGGTCCACAGACGACTCTTTGCAAGTCATCTTCTTGTTTTCTCATTTGTTATTTATTCATCCTTCCAAACTGCTGCCCACCCCTAAATGCACTCTTGACTTTTTGACAATTATTCTTCTTTCATATTAATATTTCCTTGTTAATGTTAATTTATTTTTATATTTATTACTTTTTTAAAAGACTGTTTCAATGTTAAACATAATGCACATTTAAAAAAAAAAGAATTTACTTTTGTTTGTGCATAAATTTTCTGTAGCTTTAATAAAATGTTTTTATTCTTTCCTAATGTGTAAATGTGAGTTGAAGGAAATAAAGAGGCGTGGAATGGAAATATAGTAATACTAGAATTCAGACAGTTACTAAAGGACGGGAGATGCAGGACCAACAAAAGGAAGAGATTATGTGGTAAGTGCACCACATAATAAATGTGTAGCATTTGCTAATGTGGCCATAGCTACCCTCTCATCTGGTTTCCAAAGGAATTAGAAATTCGATCTCAAAAGTATGATCTAACAGTACTCTCTTTTATATTACCATGGAAACTGGCAAGCCCAAACCACAAAGCCTAATTTGGAAATAAAAGTAGATCACTGGGCAGCAATATTTCTTTAAAAACTTCCCAGCAGCATTCCCTCATTTCACTTTAGACTTCTGAATATTAAATGTTACACAAAATAGAGAAATGCACTTTCCTTGATGTGTATATGGATGGAGATGATTATCCTGGGGAGCGTGACAAAAATGCTGAACATCAGAAAGAAGCAGTGGGGGGAATTTTATCTCTGAATATTCCTTATTAATATATAAGCAACACGTTTTAGATTTAACTGTACACTGAAAATTATCATGGTCCCCAGGATGCACAGCTTTATCATCAGAATTGTCTAGGTTCCTTTCATGCTGCATCTCTTTCCTACAAACTGCATATCTATAAATGCACCCTCTGGGCCCTGCATGTTGGATCTGGGTCACACTGAACAGTACCTGTTATCATAGTGCAGTGCAAACATCAATTCAACGCATGACAAAACCTGTTTGCAAACAGTTGCAAAATGACTTCCGTGTTTGAATCCCACAATAAGTCCCAACCCTAGAGGGGAAAAGATGGCAAGCCTGATAACCAGTATGCCAAGCTAAAAATTAGTTCTAAATATGCCCATTGTGAGGAAAATCCTGCTAAGCAGTGACCCCTGTCTTTATGCCAAGGGGGAACAAGCCTCTGCTTGGTTATCTGTCTGAGACACAGCCACTTCGCCAATCTCAGCTTGTTTCCTGGGATTTCCACCAAGTGATTTTTCCAACTGAGCTGATAGCATATCGCTTTTTGTGGATTGTGTAACCCTGAAGTTGAGAAACAAAACTAGAGTTACTGGGCACGGTTGGCTCGACAAATTTGACGTGAGCGGTGTCTTAAGAAAAGGTTGGCAGGCAAGAACAGAGCACCACAGCCCACAGGCTGCGGGACAATCAGCGAAAGACTACGCGGGGGACCGAATACAAAGCAGGTGATCTGCGGCTGTTGGAAACACAGGGGAGGGAAACGCAGCAGGCAGGAGACAGAAGAAAGCTGGAGGCTTAGCAAACTAGATGGAAAATCAAAGGGAGTGGGCTGCAGATTCACACATGCTGCCTACAGGGGAGCCAAGCTCCGTGCGTCCATTGCCTTGTTATCTGACTGAGGTGCAGTATAATAATCCACAGTTCCCAAAACTCAACACCCCTTCACAGATGTGTATCTCGCACACGGTATTTAAACATTTTAACCCATCTCACAATGCAATGACTCTAGGAGGCAAACAATGATTAGAACTTTATTACTGCCGAAGTAATAATATATTTCTTGGGAGTTTATATGGGGGTTAATGTCTTAATGGAAAATCTCTGTCCTCATTACTATGAAGATATGCTGGCCCAAGTTACCAATCCATACGAGCGTCGGACCCCCGTTCTGGTATTATAACGAGCAGGAACACTGCAATATTGCCATAGCATCGATCCTCTACAAGTCGGGAATAAATTGAAAAAATAGCACTGCTGGCGTCTGATACTATCTCAGCCTGGAAAGTCTGGAGGAAGCTCGGTTAATAAAGGAAGAGCATGAAGTAGAAGGAAGCAGATTAGCAGACGGCAGCAGGAGCTAGACAGCGTTTAAGAAATACCCTGTACTAAACTCTAGTTGACCTGATGGGCTGGCATAGCCACCGTCGCCTCAAGCGGGTGAAAACTAGCTATCTGCTCTCCAGGTATAAATACTTCTGCCGTATGCAGGTGCAAGGAAGCTTCTCAAAGAACAAATATGGACACGTTCATGACGTTACCTTGCTTGGCTCTTCTTTATTATTTACATGTAATTAACTAAATAAATATGTACTGTGTACTGGAAACATATGTACTCTACTCTTGTGGAAACCCAAGTGCCGCTTTCCTTTCTGGAGAAGTGCCCAATGATCATCGTCATTCTTTCACGGAATAAAATAGGATAACTCGCTCTAGCTTGTTGGTTGCTTCACTTGGGGTATTTCCCCAACAGAAGGACCCCTGTTTCTGTTTTGTTTTTTAATCTGCACATATTCCCTATCAACATTATCAGCATTGCCCACTGCCAAAGCCAAGACAAATATTTGGATTAAAATGTACAGGATTGCAGAAGCCTCCCTTGGGGCCTGAGCTCAATCTAAAAATAAGCAGCTCCAGGCTTTGCCAGGCCTGTTCTGCTCGATCACTGCTGGGGATAACCAAGAGAATTGGCAGAATAAAGCGGGAGCCTCGAGGGACAACAGCGGCGATTATTTACTTGGTGAGTTTGGGTACACAGACCCAAGGAAACATTTCAGTCCCATCCAGCTAGCTGGCCAAAAATAGCTCAGTTCAGCAGCTGGTTTGTAGGGAGAAGACACCAGCTTTGACATTATCTCCCAGCGTTATGGAAGCCTTGGGCCACCAACTGATACTCAGACCCACGTCTCTTGAAAGGCAACCCCATTCTGGAAAGGATCGAGGACAAACCAATAGTACTCTAAAATTCCAAAATACATCCGGCATTTAATTCTGTAATTATAAATGTCTTCCGAAATAATATCACCTGCTTGTCTGTTTCACAATGAGCCCCATAATATCTATCAAATTCTTGCTTTTGAAGAGAAAACGATAATGCAATAGGGCAGGATCGTCTCAGACAAGATCCTTCCTCGTTCTCACGGAGATAAGGGGAGGGAGGGAGGAGGGAAACTCACTCAGACTTGCAAGATTCTGCTACTAGAGCTTTACAATAAAGGTAATACTGACCTCCACGATGCTGGATTCCTAGTCTGATCTACCTTGAAGGGCTGATACCTTTACAGATCTGGGACCACCCACTTATTTCAACTGTACTTCAACTCCTTTCACAAATGCACTAGCTGTAAGGTAGATTTGCAGGTAGACTTAACTTGTGTGGGAGATAATTTTCTCCTTCAAAAGGTTGAGGTAGGCACTAGGGGATCTGCTATCTTGGACTTGATCCTCACTAACAGGGAGGAGTTGATTGAAGACATTAAAGTGGTAGGAACCTTGGGTGCTAGTGACCATGCGCTCCTTGAGTTCTCGATTTTAACAAAAAGTTTGCTAAAAGTCAGTCAAACAGAAACCATGGATTTTAGGAAGGCTGATTTTAATAAACTAAGGGAAATAGTAAGGATGATACCATGGAAAGAGAACCTTAAAGGCAAAGGTGTTGTTGCTGGCTGGGACTTCTTGAAAAGGAAATTAAGGATAGCGCAGTCTCAGACAATACCGATGAGGAGGAAAACTAGAAGACAGCTGAAGAAGCCAATGTGGTTGAATAGGCAGATCACACAGGAGTTGAGACTAAAGAAGGATGCTTACTGGAAATGGAAGGAAGGGCTAATCACCAAGGCAGACTACAAAGCTATAGCTCAGAAATGTAGGAACGAGGTCAGGAAAGCAAAGGCTGAAAATGAGCTAAGGCTAGCAAGAGAGGCAAAATCCAGCAAGAAGGGCTTCTTCAAGTATGTTAACAGAAAGAGAAAGACAAAGGAGGCGGTGGGCTCACTGCGCACTCCAAATGGGGAAATCTTAACGGATGACCAGGAGAAGGCAGAGGAACTCAACTCCTATTTCGCCTCTGTCTTTACATCCAAAGGAAATAGTGATCAGAGTAGCATAGGCTGGGAACAAACACAACAGGGGAGGGTACAGGTCAGTAAGCATGAGGTAAAGGAACTTCTAACTAATTTGAATGCCTTCAAGTCCCCAGGTCCTGATGAAATACACCCTAGAATACTGAAGGAACTGGCGGATGAGCTGGCGGGACCTCTGTCAATTATCTTTGAGGAGTCGTGGAGAACGGGGGAGGTACCAGAGGACTGGAGAAGAGCAAATGTGGTCCCCCTCTTCAAGAAGGGGAAAAAAGAGGACCCCAGTAATTATCGACCAGTGAGCCTAACATCAATACCTGGAAAGATGTTAGAGCAGATAATAAAGCGGACCATTTGTAAGCATCTGGAAGACAATGCTGTGATGGCTAAGAGCCAGCATGGCTTTGTCAAAAACAGGTCACGCCAAACAAATCTCGTCTCCTTCTTTGACAAGGTAACAACTTTAGTGGACAAGGGGAATGCAGTGGATATAATCTACCTTGATTTCAGCAAAGCTTTTGACAAGGTTCCACATGGCATTCTCATTGACAAGCTGTTAAAGATTGGTTTGGATGGCCCTACAGTAAGGTGGGTCCACAATTGGCTATCTAACCGCACACAGAGAGTCAGCATTGACGGGTCAACATCGAGTTGGAGAGCAGTAACCAGTGGCGTCCCACAGGGATCCGTCTTGGGGCCGGTATTATTCAACATTTTTATTAATGATCTGGATAATGGGGTTGATGGGCTACTCATCAAATTTGCAGATGACACAAAATTGGAAGGTCTGGCAAACACCCAGGATGAAAGAATGACATTGCAATCTAACCTGGACAGGTTGGAAGACTGGGCTGAAAGGAACAAGATGTCCTTCAACAGGGAGAAATGTAAGGTAGTACATTTGGGGAGGAAAAATGTAGGGCACACATACAGGATGGGGGACTCATGGCTTGGAAGCTCTACATCGGAGAAAGACCTGGGTGTGGTCATAGACAACAAGCTGAACATGAGCCAGCAGTGTGAGACAGCTGCTAGGAGGGCTAATGCAGTTTTGGGCTGCATTAGGAAAAGCATTATATCAAAGACACAGGAAGTCATTATTCCCCTCTACTCTGCACTAGTGAGACCACACCTGGAGTACTGTGTACAGTTCTGGGCACCATATTTCCAGAAGGATATTGACAGGTTAGAACAGGTTCAGAGGAGGGCAACAAAGATGATACAGGGACTTCAGGACATGTCCTATGAGGACAGGCTGAAGGAACTGGGGCTGTTCAGTCTGGAGAAAAGAAGACTGAGGGGAGACATGATAGCAGTGTTCAGGTACATAAAGGGGTGCCATAGGGAAGATGGTCAGGAACTCTTTTCCATGGCCACAGAAACTAGGACCAGAAATAATGGGTACAAACTGCAGCTACCTAGATTTCACTTAAATATAAGGAAAAACTTCCTGACGGTTAGATCTGTACAACAGTGGAACAGTCCACCTACGGAGGTTGTGAGTTCTCCATCTCTGGAGGTTTTTAAGAAGAGGCTGGACAGTCACCTCTCGGGGATGGTTTAACTGGTTTCCTGCATATTGCAGGGGGTTGGACTAGATGATCCATGTGGTCCCTTCCAACTCCAGAATTCTATGATTCTATGACTATTGAGACTCCCCTCAACAAACGAATGGCAAGTTCTATGAATCGCCCCAGGCCCTAAAAGACTTCCTGGATTCCATTCATTTTTTCTTTTTTTACCAGCCCTTACTGGTGACCTCATTGCAGACACAACTTTTAGCTGAATCATACTTACTCCTAGGTAAAGAATGTTTAATCCCATCACACCATCTCCTTTGTGAACTCTGATTATTTATTTGTAAAGTGCTTCCAGCAACCGGACATAAAAACTTTAAGCAAGCATATATATTAATATCATTTAATGTAAACAGGATAGCCCGAGAGGCAGGACTGGGAGTACCTGTGAAACAAGATAGTTAATCATTCAAAGAACCGTCAAATGTAAGGGCTGGAAGAGACCCTGAAGATTATCGAGTCCAGCACTGCCCGGTGCAGAAATCCACCACTATTACCTCCCTGACAGTTGGAGGTTGACATACCTCCAGCAAAGGAAAATCCACCACTCCCCGAGACATTCTGCTCTCTCGTTAAAAAGCTTGAACCATTAGGAAATGTCCAATCAAAACCGGCTTCCTCGGAACTTAAACCCACTGTTTCCTGGAACATGCTGTACACCTCTACCTCCTCTGCATGAAAGCCCTTCAGATACTGGAAGACAGCTATCCTGTCTCCCCACAGCCTTCAGCTTCTGGGCCAAGCATGTCCAATGCTTCTAATTATTCCTCCTAAGATTTTCCTTCCAGGCCCCTTGTCATCTCCCCTCCGGATAGGCTCCAGTTTTTCACTGACCTTCAATTATAATATCCCATGTGTGGTCTCAACTGAGAGGAACAACAACTTATCTTGGTCTTCCTATTACACTTCTACTGGTGCAGCCAAAGATTTAAATTCCTTTTTTTGCGGCTACATCACACTGAAGGCTAATGCTCAGCTCATCATCCGCCAAGACACTTCTTGGCAGGTACTGCTACCCGCTATCGTCTCCCCCGTCCCATAACGATGCCTTGGATTTTTTCCTACCCAAATGCCAAACTTTACATTTGAAAAGTTTATCCTTATCCTACTAGTTTTCAGTTTTTGCAACTTATCGAGGTTCTCCTAATCCCTCTTTGTTGTTTGCTAGTGCTCTCCCTCCAATCTTTGTGTCATCTGTATGATTATGCATTTTTATAATGTGCACTGCAGTATACTATTGGAGGACCTGAAGGACCAGGTTAGGGACAGACTGTCATGGAGAAAATCCATTTATGCAGTCGCTAATAGCTGACATCAGCTTAATGCTGCATAATCATCACCATCATCATTGCTGTAAGCCCTAAGAGACTGGTGTGGACTATAAGCATTGCAAATGAACAAATTAATGAACCAATAAGAAAAAAATATGGCCTATTCCTTGCTACATGGTTCTGTATTTCAAAGTAAGATCGCTTTTCACAGTAATTGTCATAGCATTTTTAAAAGCCTGACTTCAAACTGAAGAACGCTGATTTAGTTTCTTCTTGAAGGCTCTGCAGGGCTGAAGCATGAAGATAAACTTCCTTTTCACAAGGAGGCTGAGAAAGGAAGTACAGCAGCCACTCCCCCGGGAATGGGCAAATCTGAAACGAACAGGGATCATTCCAGGAAAGGAAACTGCTTGATCTGTGACATTTTCTAATGGAAAACAAAAAAGATAGCCAACCTGATCACTAAGAGAAAACCACTGTCCTAGGAAATGAAAGGGAAGAGGAGCATTTCTTGGAAAGCTGCTAAGTCAAGGTTCAGCACCTAAAATGGGGAAGTTTCAACCTTTCAGGCTCTAGAAGAATGGCTCTTGGCATTCCGTCACAGTTTCTTTGGTTTTTTCACCTCCCCAACTTGGCCCTTATCCACGTGTCTGTGGCTCACCTCCTTGGCTTGCGCTCCCTTGAAGGCAGACGCCTTGGTTGTGTAATTCTTATTACCTTTTGTTTTCTGCTTTATTCGCCTTTCATTCTTGGGGGCCAGATGAAGCTTGGAGATTGAGGCTGCTTGCTTATTAGGCATGAGAGAGGCAGAGGTAAGATACTCCATGAGTAATGCGACAGCAAGAGAGAACTCAGTGGGACGAAGAGGCACTTCCCCAACCTCAGGGTTTCATAAAAATGACAGCGTGTGGAGGAAAGGTACATTTTCCTTTAAAAAAAATACTTATGAGTCTCCAAACATCTCCAAAAACTGGGATAAATGGAAAAAGCCACGCATTTAGAGCAAGATTTCCTTTGGTGCCAAGTGCACTCATGCAATTACATGCAGCCACTTCAGATTGAATTAAGAGAACACTTTTCTCATAACTTTGCCTTTGATCACTCATTTATTCAATCAGGACACAGATCAATTTTATAGAATATCTGCCATGCTATGAGTCAAGACCTGACATAATTTTTCTCAATACACTCCTCAAGGTAGGAATCAAGTTGAAAAAGGCTTTAGAGCATACACAAAGCACTTTTTGGAAACAAGAGTCTATCATAACCACACACAGATTTCGAACGTACCAGAAAATTAGGGCTGCCAGACTGCTGTCAGGACAACCTCACCAGGGTAGAATAACACCTACTTTAAGATCGCAGCATCACTTACTTGTAGGCTTCTAGGCTCAGTTCCAAGTGCTGATCAATATGCTCTTTTACCCTTGGCCTGATTCGTTTTGATGTAAATGGATCCCCAAAGCATTAACCTGAAATCTACCGCCTTGCATTTCTAGCTTGTTCTAACACAGAACGTCCAGCTCCGAGCCCAGCAGAAGGCTTCGGATGAAACAGTCTTACCCAGTTAACTGATAGTCTCAGTAAAGAAGCCTTAATTGTGACCTGGTATGACTGAGGTGGGAAGAAGGGAGTGAACTGCTGGGATCAATAATCTCATGCAGTCCTCCAGAGTAATAACGCATGCTTCTCAAAAAGAACAAAAGAAAAAGGAGGAAAGACTAGAAACTGAGGTAACCTATATCAAACTCTTTTGAAAGGTAAGCCCCGGGCACACCACCTTTCTCCTGCTGGCTGCGTGCCTGATTAAGAACACAGTTCTCTAATTTACCCAACATACAAATTAAGCATTTCTTTTGCTAAGGAATGTGTAAAAGAGTTCTTCCAAAGATTTACTAAGGTGTGGAGAAGGGGGTGGGTAGAGGAAGGGAGTAACTGTGGTTTCTCTGAGGGTAACTAAGCTTCCTACTCATTACAGTAAGAGATCAAGCAGCTTCCCAGGTTGCCTTATTACAACAGCATCATTCCTGTCGTTAAAAACTAACACGTAAAATTAGAAGTGGGCAAGAGTCCAGTAAAGAAGCTCATTTAGGCGATCTGACCATTCGGCTTCTCTTTCCACTGGGCAGCCTCCACAAACCTAAGATGCCTGTTCCAAGCGGGTCTGCAGCCAGAAGCTTCATTTTCGAGACTGGATTCTCGAGAGTTTCCTTTCAGAAAGGAAGGGTCACCGCTGAGCCAAAGTAGATGCGGAAAGTTTTCAAACACAAGCAAACAAAAAACAACACATACAGCCCAGAGAACACGACAGCGAGAGGCACTTCAAAGCTGTGTCACTCAGACCGCAAATGGATGTAAATACCCAACCACAACCCACACAGTTTAGTACCTAAGGCATCTACAGTGCGCCCCTGGGGAGACAGCGAGACACGCTGCTTCCCTTAGAACTCAATCATTAGAGGCAATGCCCTAAATGTGGAACGGCAATTTCTCATTCTCTGGTTTTGACCAGCCCCTGCTTCCCTTGGCCGGTTACCCACAGCTCTGCTCTGAACTTAGCCAGCAGGGCTCCGTGGACACGTTTGTCTTCTCCCAGAAATGCTTAAGCATGCATTTCCATTCACCAGGGAACCAAAATTCCAGCGTCGAGCATCTAAGATTCATACAGAGAAACTAATTTTAAGCCAGCACCTTGGAGATACACGGCTACAGCTTTAAAAAATGGAAGACACTCCACTGAAACAGCTCAGTCAAAACCTAAGCTTCCTTAGTCTGCTTGCTTGTTACCTTAACATCAATATAACCCCCTTTATGAAAAAGGAAGCAGGACACATATGCTTTTCAGATGCTACAAGCATAGGTTTGCCTTCCAAGCCCAGGTTATCTGCTCTCGGCAAGTCACTGCATGTCTGGAAGTGCATTTTGATATTCTAATCCACAGAACATCTTGACTAAACAATGGAACGGTTATGGGGTTACACCTACTCCTACAATGCTACTTCTAGAAATACCCTTTCTCAAGCATTAGCATTTAATATCCAAGAAGAGATGTCAGGGTTCAAACCTTGGTGGATTTTGACCCAGATGTGCCTGCACTGTGGAGGGCCATGGTCAGACCCACCCTGCTACAGCTCTGAAAATAAACTCCTCACAGTTACCTAGCGGGATCTTCCTGGCATCATGAACTGTTTGTGGGACACAAGTAAGTTGCAAGAAAAAGAAATCTGTCTCTTACAAGAAATACTGTTCCTTTATTGCACAATGCTTAGAAAAATGCATTGCCATTACTTCTGACAGGGAAGGGAGGGAGGAAGAAAGACTAAACTTTGTAGAGATTTGGTGTATATTATTTATTCTGTACATCTGTACTTTCAACATTGTGGGGGACTGAAGCATGAATTTGCTTATGTTTGTGTATATAGAATATTTACAGAAGATATATTTTGGTGTTACATTTGCATTTTTACTTCCTTCTTTCTAAATACAAAGTCAAGTCATTATGACTCACCTGAAGTCACTGGGACAGTCAGCGTGGGGAAGATAATGCATACATAAGTTAGGGAAACAAAGACATCGGATGTAGTCAAGCCATACTAATGCTTTATACATTTAAGCAAGCTTTCAGAAGTTATTTACTTCAACTTGCCAGAACAGGCTGAATCTGCATTTAAATTCTTCAACATTGACATAACGTACTGCAACATCGAGAAGGAAATTTGTATGATTTTTCTGTTAATAACTAGCATAGCAGCTCTCCTGCACTATGTTCAAAGGGTCTGGCTGACTTACCTGCAACCACGTCATCCTGCTGTGATCACGGCCGGGTCTCCCGACTGAGAAGTCTGCTGCAGTTACAGGTGCTCCTGGAAAGATGTCAGAGAAGGCAGTCAATTTACAGGGCTATCGTAACTGCAACATATTCAGTATCAGAATGAGGAACCTACACATTCCAACACCTTCATTGCTGGCTTTGCTATTTACACAGAAACTTCTGGAGTTTTCCAACTCCTACCTTACATACTGTAGTAAGTAAAACCCAGCTGAATCTTATGCTTCATTAAGCTACTAACTAAAACATAACTTAAGCATAAGCATAGCTTGTTACTACTACAACACACACACACTCATAGAAGAGAATATGTGTAGCTCAGGTTTGAACTGTGGAGTCCTTGGGGTTCTCTAAGCTGGGTTGTTTTCTTGCAAACATTTCGTTACCCAACTAGGTAACATCTGAAGATGCACTGAAGATGTTACCTAGCCGGGTAATGAAACATTTGCAAGAAAACCACCAAGCTCAGAGAACCCCAAGGACTCCACACACACACACAGTCTGTGTGTGTGTGTGTTCATTCTAGCCCTGAAAGTGTAGAAAAGCAGTCCAGTACAAAGAGATTACATTAGGCAAGGATATGTTTACCTTAGTATCTTCACTTTACTAAGACTGGTGTGGGCCACGTCACTCTCAAGCAGCAAGAAACACTCTGGCTCAGACACACGCATCAGGTTCCCCCTGAGTGCTCTCCCCTCGTCCTCTTCTCTGACCTCATGTTTGGAGGTCTGCACTTCCATTTCTCTACTGCAGTCCCCCTGGGCCTTTCCAGCAGCAGTTTCTTCTCTGGGCTGCATTTGTCATGATCAGGTTTTTCCAATCAAGCAGACTCTCTTGGAAGTGCTTCTGTACAAACCTGGGTCTCTTTCCCTATTCTCTCTCTGAGCTTTTCTGTTCAGCTGGGTTTTCTCTAGCATGCTCCACACCTGTTTGCCTTTTTGCACTTTTGAGATTTGCATTTTACCCTCCTATTCCCCATTCTCTTTTCTGCTTAAAGGGAATCTCTCTGGAAGGTTTCACCACTCAGGTGAGAGTGAGTTAGTCTGTTCAGTGGGGATGCTCTGCCCTATTTGTTGCACCCTAGGGATTGGTATCTGCCCCACTTTGCACAGGCTTTTGGTAATCAAGCAGGTCAATCAGTCTCTCTCTCTCTCTGGCCATTTACAAACAAGTGACATTCTCTCTGGGGCATTTTTATACTTAGATGGACATCCCTCTCTGAGCTATTCTGCTCAACTGATTTTCTCTGGGGTTATATTGTTTGATTAGGCTCTCTCTCTGGTGCCTCCATGTCAAGAGCAACTCTCTTCTTTTTCTAGTTTTTCCACTCAGTATGCTTTTAATGAATTGTTTTGCATTCCTAGAGTTAGCATCTAAATCTTTTTCCATTTTTTCTGGCAGGTCTCTCTCTGAGTGGCATTTTCCATTCACATAAGAAAGGTAGGAGACTGATTAAACTGACATCTTCTATCCTAGATGTAGGGGAGGACCTTAAACATGACATCCCTGGACCTTTTGATAGAACTGACAAGTATACCGGGTGTACATTTCATCAGTCAGCTCAAACGCAAAAGCTCGCCGATCAACGGTTTGTAATGCCAGAATTCCAGGAGGGTCTCCATCCTGAAGAAAGAGGGCGGCTGTCCGTATTTTTGGATTTATCCACTTTTTCAGTTTATTTTTATGGGGATCAAAGACTCGAAGCTAAAAACCTGAGGACAGCGCCTAGTCCAGGTTGAGTGACGGTGAGTTATCTGAAGAAACAAACAGCTTTGCCCGGGGCACTGAGCTCTCCCTCGGTCCATTATCTGCATTAACAGACCGTGCACGTCGCCCTGCGATAGAAACAGGCGTGGAGCGTAAAGGAGAGCGAAATTTCAATTCCGTGAGGCGAGACGGGCACGGAGCCTTCCTTCGTTTACGCACGAGGGAAACGTGCGGTGCCTTTTGGCCACAGACCAGGGCCGAGCGGCGGATCCACGATTCCGCGCTGGCTCCCGCCGCCGCCGCCGCCGCCGCCTCCCCGGTTCCCTCAGCTCTCCCTGAACGCGCGTCGGAGCCCCTCTCCAGACGACGGCGGCGACGCGGCGGGGCCCCCGGGCCGCCCTCCCACCGGCGCACACGCGGCCTCCCTCGCGCCCCCGCAGCGATTCCCGACTTGTGCTCCGTCTTGACAGCGGCTCCGAACCAGCGCCGGGGAGCTCTCGCACCAGGCGGCCCCGGCCCGGCCCGGCCCGGCCCGGCCCCCGAGGGCGCCTCGCTCTCAGGCCTCGCGGCGCCGCTTCCCGCCTTTTCCCCTCCCGCGCGTGCCGGCGGGCGGCGCGAGAGGCCCCGCCCCGCCCCGCGGCGCCCCCTGGAGGAGGGGAGCGGGGGCGCCGGGCGGCCGCGGCCGGCGCCTGCCCGGGGACCCCGCGCGCGGGGCTCTGCCGGCGGTGGGCAGAAGCGGCTGGGGAGGGGGCCGGGCCGGGCCGGGCCGGGCCGGGGGGAGGCGGCGCAGACGCGCAAACAGCCCGCAGCAAAGGCAGGAAGCGCGGGCGGGGACCGCGACGTGGAGCCCGAGCGGCACGCCCGGCGGAAAGACGCGGAGGGCGGCGGGACCGCGCAGAGGCAGCGCAGCGCAGCGCACGCCCCGCCCGGCAGCCCCCGGGCCTCTCCGGCCGCGAAGGCCAGGCCGGCCGACGCGGGCGGGCGGCCGCGGGACTGCGCGGCCCGGGCGACGCGTGTCCGGAGCCCCGCCGCGGCCGAAGGGGGGCGGAGGCCGGCGGGGGCGGCCCGTCCGCTCTGCCGGAAGCAAAGGCGGAGGCGCGAGCGCGAGAGCCCCGGCGAGGAGCGCGGTCGCCCGGACGGTTCCCGTGAAGTAAACGGCTCGGGCAGCTGCTCCGAGTTTAAAAACCACAGCTTTGCAAAGCAAGGAGCTACTAGATATTCCGAATCGCGGGCCGCACTTTCATCACTTCTACTTGTAAGAAACTGCAGCGGGATTAATATGCGCAACCGCAGCCGAGGAGGCGCAGGAGCCCGCAGACGCTTTTCCGTTCCTCCCTCCGGCTCCCGCTGCACCCGGAGCCTTGTAAAATATACATCCCGCTGCGTCCGACATACACTGGCCCGTAAATAAAACTCATTCCACTTTAAAAAAAGAAAAAACCCAACTCATTTGCGCCGATGGCTGCGCTGCACTCCCGCCTAAAGACTGGATGCTGTTGGGACGCGCGCGGTTGCGGGACGCGTCACCGAGGGCCGGGAGAAGAGCGGGGCTCACTGAAAAGCGGCTGTCCGGCGCCGCGGCGGGAGAACCGGCCGGCCTCTCTGCGAGGAACGGGACGGCTCCTCTCCGCCCCGGCTGTGCGGCCCAGACCGAATGTGGCATCGACGAGCCGAGACGTTAGAGGGGCATTTCCTAGCCGGGCGCCTCGTTCCCTCTCCGGCGCTCTTAAACCTCCCTCACCCTCACCCTCACCCTCCTTAAACCTCCCTCCCTCCCTCCCCGCGGGCCCTTTTGGGGGAAGAGGCAGCGCGGAATTCAAGGCGAGGGTCAGCTCGGCAACCCTTGGCGAGCGTTTGCCGGATTTTATTTTTCCAGCTGAGCGGGGAAACGGTCTGCTAAGGGAGCCGCGGTAGAGGCTTGTGAATTAAGAGCGGCTGTGAAGAGGAAGCGGCCGCAGATATATTTTCCTGCGTCTCTCCGTGCTCGAGCCCTGCGGTCACCCGCTGGAACCGATGGGCTGCCGGAGATCTTGGTGGAATTTGCTGCCACAGGGATGTGGTGATCGGCCCTGGCTTTAATTACAGCAGTCTGTCAGAAGGGACATAAATTGAGGGAGGAGAAATGCTCTACTTCTTCAGGAATTTAGATACGCTTTTCATTATGTTACCATAAAATATTCAAAGCATAAAATAATGCTGTGCAATAAAATCAACCAGTGAAAACTAAAAGGCTACGATCAGCAACTGCGAGGAGCGGCGGTGAGAGGAATTCAATAAGGCCTTAATTGTCCAGGAAAGCACCTCAGGAATCTGCGGTCCAGACACGGTGTCAGACTTTTGGGGGTCACTCCAGTGCAGAGACTCCCGGCTGGTGCTCCAACCGTCTGTTCCGGAGAAGCGGGACCCCGAGCCCCAGGCCTGCAGAAGGTGGCCGTGATGCTCGGCAGGCCCCGAGCCGCTGCTTGGGAGCACCTGAAGGCACGCGAGCCCTCTTCGCCCTCTGTTGGCAAGAGCCCAACCGCCCTTCGCCGGAAACGGCCTCCCAGCCTGGGGGTTCTTGGCAGTCATCCTAAACCCCCAGGAAGATGCCTCACTGGGCAACGGGCAAGCCTATCCTCTGCTCCAGGGACCGGTGCTGAAGCAAACAAAGGTGCTGCAAGGTCTTAGTCTGCCCAGGTAAACTGCTCCTGAACAAGGAGAGCAGCTTGCTGAACTCCTGCAGGGGTCCCCGGGAGGCCTTGGGATCAGCACTTCATGTCTTGGTCTTGTAAGCTTTAATGGGAATTTCACGGGCGTTTCACTCTAACACTCGCAGGGTCTCCCACCCCTGCTTGGAGGGGATAGAGATTCCGGCCAACCGCTTGGATCAGAAGCGGACTCACTTTATTCTGTGGCAAGGGGAGGATCTCTCTCCCTCTCTTACAGCAGCCGAGTACCTGGTTGCAGGTCAGCTGCTCCTCGACAACGCTCCTCTGGGTCATTTCTCACTGGCCGACCCAGTCCCGGCAGTCGTTTTCCTGGCTCTTACTGAGAGGGCCTGAGGGCAAAGCAGTGCTGGCCAGACTCCCATTTCACTCTTTTCCCTCCTCGGCCGCCCAACATGCAGCATTTCAAGAGCAAACGCCATTTGATATCTGTTCTGTGCTCCTGTCCAGAAAGCCTAGTCAAGTCCCCATTTCCGGGAGCACCCATTTTCCCCCAATACCCTGTACTCGCGCCTGCTGCCAAGAGAGCTACAGGATGGGGAAGGAAAGGGGCCTCGAGGCTCCAGCCCAAAAGTCCGTATTCCAGGCCTGGTCGGCAGCCAGAGCAATGATCCACAGGATTCCCAGGGTCAAAGATCAGGAGCCTGCTGTCTCGGAAGACGTGCTTCCCATGAGAACCCTCGGCAGCTCCTCAATCTGAGGAAGAATCCACGCCAGGGAAAGGGGGACGCCTTCTCTGCAAGGCAAGGTTGCACTGAGGGCTGAACCTGAGCCGAGATTCAGTTGAGCAAAGGACCCCAGGAAGGAAGGAAGGAAGGATGGATTCTGGAAAGCCCCACTGCCCCCACCGTAGACACCTCAAATGCTGGGACGGCTGCAACAGCTGCCTTCCCGTAGTCAGAGGGGACTCTCTACCAGCATTTTGAAGTCTCAAAAAAACTGCAAATGCATCTGGAATGGGGAGCCACAGGCCTAACAATCCTTTGGATAGCTGCTCTTCTGTTTTCACGCAGGACGCTTTGTCCCAGCCTTTCTGGGACTGTGTTGCCAGCAGCTCAGTGCATCAGACGAGGAGTTCACAATCAACCCTGAAGCTGCACAGAACATTCCACTGTAGTGCCAAAAGGGGGCAAGTAGGATTTTGCTACCTACTTCGAAGAACAGCAAGACGGGCAGCGTCCCCCGCTCAGATGAAGCTAGCACCACCAAGCGCATTAGCAAGTCTGGAGTTGCTGCCCCGACACATCTGGGAAAGGCTGGCTCAGGAGGAATTGGTGAGTACAAGAGCACCCTCTGGTGGCAATGCCAGGGCAAAGGTACCTGAACATAGAAGCAGCATCGATCGGGGCAGTGAAACAGAAGTAGGCTCAGAGGTTTCGCCTGGGCAGCACTGGAGGCCAAGTGGAAGCTCCATCATGCCCAGGACACGCAGGGTGCCCTGCCCTTTCATGCTCGCTGAAAGAGAGATTATTCCGTTTTGCAGGAATAGACATTTTATTCAACACCGAGTGATAATCAGCTCCAGCGGGAAGCAAAAAGTACATGTTAGAAACACAATGGTAATATAATACATATAATATAATAATATAATGAAACAAGAGCGGGCTTTTGAACACAGCTTTTTCCCCTGACCGATGGCTCCGGGGAGTCAGCACGGGC
This sequence comes from Liasis olivaceus, assembly GCA_030867105.1. Classification (NCBI taxonomy): domain Eukaryota; kingdom Metazoa; phylum Chordata; class Lepidosauria; order Squamata; family Pythonidae; genus Liasis; species Liasis olivaceus. The sequence goes on along the minus strand of CM061356.1, from coordinate 9,942,171 downwards.
CTGCTAAGAGGCAGAAGACGACTGGAGGAGGAAGCAGCCATCCACCTGATGACATGTGCTAACCTGGTGGCTCTGCGGTCAGCCTGTGGGGAGAAAAGGAGAGCGTGGCAAAAACTCCTGGTTGTTTGCTCTGACGGCGGAGCTCACAGAGCATCCCTTCCTAACTCCCAACAAGGCGACGCCCAGGGTCCTGCTGAGCTTTTGCACTTTTCTCGCACCCAGAACTTGGCCCGTCTTCCAACAGGTGATGCTTAATGAGGCTCGGAATCTGACTCTCTTCCCCAAAACCAGCAGTGCCAAAGCCCCAGGCCCTGGCTCTCGAGCTTCCTCGCCACTTCCCACACCCATGTGCACCGAGAAAAGAGGCCACCCAAGTGAGAAGGTGGAACAGGCTGTATACAGGCCTGCTGGGGAAGGTGTCAGGATCACGTGAACCTAGAGACCTGTAGAGGCAAAAGACTTGGCCTCAGGCAGCTGAGAAGAACCAGCCTCGTCCTCCAGCACTGACTGAAGGGGGAGCCTGGGATCCAGAGGCACCCTCTTGCCAGTTTGGCCTTATCTGACCCTGCAGCCAAGAAGCTGCAGCGATTTGGGCTGAAGAGGACACTCCCATTCCCGCATCCTGAATCCTCAGCAGAGGCTCCCCCTTCCACCTGCTGAACCATCCTCCAGCACAAGGCCTGTTAAGCTGAGCTAAATCCCTGGGCGCAGAGCTCACCTCCTCCTGGAGGCCGCCAGGTGATGGTGTATCTGGCACCTCTGCGGATAGTGGTGCATCTGCAGTGGCTTCTGCTCCTTCAGCCCTTCCCGTCCACTTGGTGTCCTGGACACGCAAGAATTGCTCACACAGAGGCAGCGGGAGGGTGTCCTGCCCCGCCGGCAAGGTTTGGGCCACAGCTTCCTCTCTGGCCAGCAGCTGAAGAGTGGCCTCCAAAGCCAGCCGGGCCTCGTGAGCGCCCTTTTCTAGCTCAGCTGCGTTCTCAGCAGCCTCCTGGCAAGCGACCCTGACCCTCTCCTCCAGCGAGGCAACTTCTGCCCTGAGCTGCTCCGCCAGCCCCTCCTTCTCCTGGATCTGGGTGGCGGCATGCAGCATGTCGGCTTGAAGGGAAGCCATGGCTTCTTCCTGCTTGGCGTTCAGCAGCTTTATCTGGGCTTCCAGCTCCACCACCTTCTCCTGCTCTGTTTTCAGCTGCTGATGCCGCTGCTCCCAGTCGACGCTCAAAGCATTTACCTGGGCCAAAAACACAGGGTACGCCCTCTTCAAAACCTGGCTGCCGCTCAGCAAACGGGCTACGTGGTCCTGCCTGTGCGTGGCACTCGCACATCCCCGCCTGCCTCCTTCTCGGTTTCTAGCTCTCATCTCTCTCAGCAAGAACGGTGAGCGACCGACCGAGCGACGACCGTGTCAGTCTCACAGACCCCGTACCCGAGTCCTCTCGATAAAGAAGAGGATGAGCTGCAGAATCCAGTCTGCAAGACGCTGCGGTGCAGCCCTCAGAAGCCGACGGGCGGAAAGAAAAATAACCCGGTACGGAAATCGCACAAAGCGAGGGCCGGCAGAGGCCCCGGGGGAGCGGATCCGGCGGGGAGAGGAGAGGAGGTAAAAGTGGCAGCTGGGCATCCCGTGGATCGGGAGGGGGCCGCCCCGCGCCCAGGGTCAGCGGAAGGTGCCCCGGGCGGCGGCGCCTGTTCCGGGCCCGGGAGCGCCGGCGTGGAGGACGGAGGACCGCGCAGGCCGGCGAAGCTCCGACCGCTGCCGAGCGCTGCTCTCGAGGCGAGGCGGGCTCCAAGGCAGCGCGCGCCCGGGCCCCGCGGCACACCGGGGCGCCGCACCCACCTTCGCCTGGAGGGCCTCCACCTGCGAGAAGTCCTCCGCGATCTTCCGCTCCAAGGCCGCCTGCGGGCAGACGAGAGCCGAGATGCGGGACTCCTCCGGCCCGCCGCGCGCCCGGGGAGGCCCCGCGCGAAGGAGACCCGACCCGGGAAGGCCGGGCCCGCCCTGCTCCGGAGGCCTCAGCGGCCGCGGGGCGCGCGCCCTGCCCGCCCGAAGCCCCCCGGGGAAGGGGCGCGCCGACTCACGAAGGTCCGCTCCAGGCACTCGACGGAGTGGACGCCGTCGCCGCACCTGCCGACGAAGAGAGTCGCGGCGCTCGCTCGGGGGCGGGGCGGGGCGGGGGGCGGCGCCCCTCCCGGCCAAGCGGCGGCCCGGCCGGTCTCGGGGGGAGGCCGGCGCAGCACCGCCGGGCCGACGCTCCCCTCAGCGCCGGCCGCGGCCCGGCCCGGCCCGGCCCGGCCCGGCCCGGCCCTCTTCCCGCCCGAGCCGGCGGCCCCCTTCCCCGCCCTTGCCCCGGGGCCAGGGACCGGGCCCCGCCCCAGCCGAGGCGCGTCCCCAGAAGCCCGCCCGTCCGCGGCCGCTCACTTGTCCTCCATGGAGCCGCCCCGGACTGCGCCGCTCGCACCGCGGGCCTGGCGCGCGCCGCCATTTGAAACTTCCCTCCCATTTCCCGGCGCCCCCTGCGCGCCCGGGGACCGCCCCCTCGCCCCCCCGATTGGCGGATTCGGGCCCTGACGCGGCGGGGGCGGGGCGCTCGGGGCTCCGCCCGGGAATCCCGCCGGGGCTCGTCTCCCGAAGCGCCGCGCCCCGCCCCGCCCCGCCCCGCCTCGCCTCGCCGCCCTCCCGCGTCCGCGGCCGGTCCCGGGCGGCCTGCGGGAGCCCCTTGGGCGCATCGCCCGGGGCGCTTCCTCCTCCCGCCCCGGATTCTCAGGCTTCCGCGCCTGCCCGCCGACTTCCTTCAGCGGCTCCCGCCTCGCGGGCGTCCTGCCAGCCCTGCCCGGGCTCCAGCGCGGCCCCAGGCGCCGGGGAGGCCGCTCTCCGCCTCGAGCCGGGAGGGAGCGCCGCGGGGCGAGGGTCGCGGCGGGGACCGCTGGCGCGCCCTCGAAGGCCCGGGCCCCCGCCGGCCGATCGCGCCCCGCGGAGGCGGGAGCGGCCTCTCGGGCCCCGGGGCGCGCGGGGGCCGCCGCCGCCCCTCCCTTCGGGGCTCGGCCCTGCGGGGGTGCGGAGCCAGGGCGGCGGCCCCGGCAGCCTGCTCGATGCGCCCCCCGCCCCGCCATGGGCTCGTGCGTGAGCAGAGGTGAGCTGCCGCCCGGGCTCAAGGCCGCCGCGGCCTGGGCGGGCGCCCGCGCGCGGACTTCGAGGCCGGGGCAGGCTCGGCGCCGAGACGCGCTCGCTGCGCGGGAGCCGGGTCGGGAGCGCCGCCGGCCGGGCGAGTGCGGTGCTCCCCGCACCGAGCCTGCCTCCGCGGGCAGCCCGGCTGCCTCTGCGCCCTAAACCGCCGGAGGAGCGGAGGGGAACTGCCGTCTCTGGGGAAGCGACTGGCTGCCCGGCTGGGGTCTGGGGCGGGCGGGGACGGGCAGGGCTGGACGGGCTCCGCGCTCGGCCCGGTTGCAGGTGCCCGGCCGCTGCGAGGACGAAACGTCAGAGGCCTTTCTGCATTCTGCACACGCTCGAAGGGCGGCCCGCCTTCCGCCCTGGGTTCCAGTCGCACAAGCACCCCCTTTCTCGAACGGGAAAGCCGGGCGTTAGCGCCCGCCTCACTCCGCCGGCGGAAAGGCGACCTGCGAACCCACCTGCCGGCCGGGAGGGAGGGGGGAAGGAAGGAGGGGGCCGGTCCCCCCGGGGGAAGGGGCGGGCGGGGTCTGCGCCTGACGAACGAGCTGACGCAGTCCCGGCGCCGGGAGAAGGCGGGGCGGGTCTGCCACCGGCTCGGCTCCTCTGTCCGTGTTCTCACTGAATGCAAGGAGGGGACGGGAGGGGGGCTGGGGCGTGTAGGGGTGGGAGCGGAATACCAGATGGGTTTTTCTGCAAGCAAAAGGACAGAATGGGCGCATGAGGACTAGAACCTTGAAGTGACTGACATTGCCCAGGGATCAGTCCTGGAAATGGATTTTGAAGAGGCGTAGGAGGTCCCTCTTCCCCTTCCCTGGGAGGCTAGTTCCTTGCACATTAGTAGGTGGGAATGATTATGGGATGCATCGAGGGGACGCCCACACACCCACCCGCTTCCCCTTTGACAGACTCTGGATATGGCTGGTGCTAAAGAGGCACCTTCGCACACACACCCGGCCTCTTTTCGGCCTCCTCGCTGCCTTCCGCGGGAAGGATCAGAGCAAAGGAGGCGGCTGGTGGGTCGTTCTGAGTCGCCCCTCTGCGGCCTGCCAGCCAGGGCACCGTCCCGCCCTCCCGCACCCTCTTCCCTTTCACGGCCTCGGATGCGAGGCAAAAGAAATCCTGGCTTGCAGGCTGCAGGGAGCCCCCCACATGTCCCCGGGAGCTGCTTCAGCCTGCCCAGCTCCCCCCGATTGACAGGGAGCTGCAGGAGCATTCCCGAAACAGCCGGGCGGCTCCTATCTTCACAGTGCGAAGCTGGGGAGCACTCAAAAGCCCCGAGGCCGATCTAGGAGCCGCTGGGGGAACCCCATTCCTCCCCAGATGGGCTCCCCCGTGCACAGGGCCCAAAGCAGGCGCTGGCCGGCTGCGGTAAAGGGAGGACCAAACTCACCATGGACAACGTGCACCCCGTTGCCTGAGTTCTGAGGAAATGGCTTGAAGGGGGTCCCAGGCCCAGGCCCCCTCCCCACCCGGAGCCTGCCCTGGCCTGAATCTCTCGCTGTCTTTCTTGCAGAATTCCTCACAAGTGCCCACAAGGAGGGGGGCACTGCCCCTCTGCCAGACCAGCCTGCTGCCGCCCCCCAGGAAGGCGGCAACCCACCTGTTGCCCCCCTCAAAGAAGGAAACAATGAGGTAAGGGTGGCACCCCCTGGCCTTAGGATGGCTGCTTAGCGAAGATGTTTGTATACAGCAAGCCTTGAGGATTCTGACAAATTAAAGGTAAGTCGTTGCAAACATCAGGGCAACGACCCAGAGATGCATTAAGAGAGCGTAGCCTGTAAAAGGAACTACAAGGAATGATCAGGAAGCTAAGCGTTAAAGAGTAAAAGCAGCAGAGAGAAAGTTAAAAATCACAGCAGGGTTAAGGCGTAATTTAAAGGCCAGTGCAGGAGAACGCAGCCAGGACGGTCTCGGGCGTACCTCCTCTGGGGAGGAAAGGACCTTTCAAATCTGGGGCCGCCACCACCCCGAAGCCCCTTCCTGAACCTGATCCCAGGAGGGGCCTTCAGAGATGGATAACGCCCCCCCCCCTGCAGCCTTCCACAGGTCAGCAGAGGCTGGGGTTAGTGAATAAGCGGGCGGGGGGTCTCGGTGGCAGGCTTCGGGCCCCTAGGCAACCAGGCCAGAGCACAGCTGCTTCTGCCAAGACCGTGGCCAGGTTAGGGTGGGGGGCCCGGCCAGCTGTCAAGCCGCTCAGACGAGCTTGGCCCCCCTCGGGCGTGGCCGTCCCGCATCACCTCCCTCTTCTTCACCCGCAGAAATCTTTTCAAGACGCCAGCAGTGCCACCTCGGGGGCCAACGCGGGCTCCTTGAGGGCCTACCACGTGACAGCCCTCGCCACGTCCTCCTTGCTGGGTAGGTACGCCCTTCTGCTGCCCGACCCGTTCCTGAGCGTGTCCGCCACGGCTCAGCTAGCAGAAATGCCACAGGGGACACTCCTCCATCCGAGTGTTGCGGTCCCCTATAGCATTAACGAATCCTATGCCAAAAGCCTAATTAATGAATAGTAAAACCCAGAGGCCCGAGATGGCTGCACCGAATGCAGGCAGCGTAGCCCGATGTCGATGTACTTGCTGTGGCTTTGGGGCAGGGGGGCGTCAGCAGCGCACGGAGCCAGGCCCTTTGGACCAGAGGCCATGGTATTTGTGCTGGGGCGCGCATGACGCGCCTCCCCAGAAGCCGACCCCAAACGAACAGCTTCCTGGGTCTCAGAGAAGCTGGACCAGGCGGCACAACCCAGAGAGGCGGTGATTTTTCTGGGCCCCTTTAACCGGGATCCCTGTGGTGAGCAGAGGGGATGGACTAGATGGTCTCCAGCTGCCCTGCAACCTTGAGGGCTCTCCCCTTCCGCTGGATTACTTCCGCAGACGTGACTTAGGCAACGATACGGGTGTTGTCAGCTAGCTTGGCCTCCCCAGAGGAGCCGCCTTTGGGAGGGGGCCAGGCTCCTTCGGCGAAAGAGGCTCGGAGCCAGCCGGGGAGGGCAGGCTGGCACGTCAGTCTTGCCTGGCCCCGAAGCCCCTGCGGTCGCCCCCGCCGCAGGTCTTCACAGCTCCACTGTGCTTTAGCATTCGGACAGCACGGAGATTAATGCGTCTTGCGATGTTTGTTTCCATGGAAACCCTCCGCAGTTTTTCCAGCCAAGAACGCAGCAAGGCTGGCACGGCGGCATTTGTCCCCATGGCTCCCGCAGGTTCCCCCATCTGCTCCCGCCTGGGCTCAGCCCTGCTTCTCCTCTGTCCTCCAGGCCTCATCCAGACCATCAAAGACCACATCACCAAGCCCACTGCCATGGCCCAGGGACGCGTGGCCCACCTCATTGAGTGGAAGGGATGGAGTGCACCCCCGATGGGCTGGGGGCAGCCCCCCCACGAAGAGGCGCTCTATGAGGAGCTGACTGACGAACTGAAGGAGGCTCGGTTTGCAGCAGGTGAGGAGGGAGGGAGGGAGGGAGGGAGGGAGGGAGGGGGGCTGGTGCAGCCGAGGCCTGGAGGGGACCAGGCGGCTGGCCCGGCCAGGGTGCTCGGGGCTGCTGAGCACCGGGCACCAGTTGCTTCCACCTGAGGAAACGTACAGGTACGGCTGGGCATCGGCTTCTTAGTCCGGTGGTCTTGCAGTGCCTGCATGGGGGGGAGGGCGCTCAGTCCTGCCCGGACCCTGGTCGGGACCCAGGATGTCTGTGCCTTCTCTAGGCGTGGCCAAGCAGTTTGCCATCACGGAAGCCACGCTAAGCGCCTGGTCCTCGCTGGGTGAAGAGCTGAGCTACAGGGGAGGCTCACAGGACGCGATCCAGCTTCAAGGTATGGCCCTGGCCTCTGCGCGCTCGCTCGCTCTCTCTCTGCCCCAGGACGGGGACCCGTCCACTCCTTCTGCTTCTCTAAGTCCTCTGGCTGCATCTTCCCTTCTGACTCTCCTCTTCCTCCCTCCGGGCAGACCTGGAAGGCCTCTACCTGCAGGAGAACTTTCTGTTCTGCTCACCGGCTCTGGCCGGCAGCCTCCAGACCTTCTCGCCCTCCGCCCACGGCTCCCCCATCGCAGAGAGACCCTTGAGAGCAAACGACTGGAACACGGCAAAGGGCGGCTTGGGAAGGGGAGAAGCGGAGCAGGTCGGCTTACCCAACTCTCTTGGGCTGCAACAGAGCGCCACGTCCCTGCACTATGTGGACAGTAGCTCTCCGTCAGAGGACGAAGTCTTCTATGACTAGGCTGGTGTCACCCGGGGGGTGGGGCGGCAGCTCCGAGAGGGGCTGGATGGCGTGACCGATGGCAGTCTTGCTCCCGAGGCCGAGAGAGGCCTTTTCTCAGGCCCATCCCATCCTTTGTCTGGCAGCATGGAGTAGCTGGGCTCACTTGGCCTGCCCCAAAGGAGGGCGAGGAAGTGAGTTATGGTCCCAGGGCCGTCTCTGTTGCCCTCAAAGCTTGCCCAATCCATTATTATTGAGAACGCCCTCAAAGCTTGCTCAAGCCGTTCAGCGTCGAGACTGACTGCACGGCCCACCGGGCCATGGCGCACGGATCGTGGAGATGCCAGTGCTGTAGAGGACGGACCCACAGCGGGGCCAATTTCCGGCCGGGAGTTCAGGCCGTGCATCCCTTCGGGTTTTTCCTGCCTACGCGGTCTGTACAGCCACCTGTGTGTTTAAGCGCTTGCTAATCTTTGCAGAGCAACGCTGCTCTTTCCTTATGGACTGAGGGGGGCCTGGCCTAGGTATATTGTCCTGAGCGTGTATATTTGTAAATAAAAAAGATTGCAGAAAAGTGGCAATACCACCTCCGCGGTACGTTAAAATCCTTGCCTGAAAGGAAGCAGCCCAGTGCCCTCCGGATATAATCTCCATGTCCGAGCAGGGAGAATGGGACTTGCACCCAAGGCATCTGGGAGACATCCAGGTGGGGGAGACGGAGCACGGGCTGGTGCACCTTGCCCTGACTTTAGGCGGGGTCTGTTCCAGCCTGACCGAAAGGCATTTCGCTGGGGTGACCCGGGAATAAAAGCAAGCAGGTTCCTTTTCCTAAGCTTGCTGTAGGAAAAAGACCGATGGGGAAACGAAGGGAACTGCCAGGCTAAGTGCCCCCTTCCTCCAAAAACCCATTCATATCACTCTAGACCCTCCCCCAACGCTTGCCAAAATGCCCCTTCCCCCACACTGAGGAGAGACTCCAACTTTAGAAGAATTGAAACTACAGATTTTACCTTAGTAACTATTTCTAAAATGCCCACAGGAAAACTCTTTCTATTTCTAAAAGGCCCAAAGGTTTAAAAAGCGCCTACATTTGCCACTTTTTCCATTTTTTTTACTTCTGTTCATCTCAAGTGGATGCAGGTTGGAGAACAGGTCTTTCATTTGCAAACAATACCAGATCACGCAGACCACAGGAACGAAATACGCGACTTCACCTCCTCGCACAGGCTTTGCTTTTCAGCGGCACTACTGCGCCGGCTTGGGATTTGCCAAGTCTTCGATGGCTTTCCTTAACTAAAGAAAAAGAAGAGGAAAGCTGCTGACGGAGCACAAAGGGGGTGCCGACCCTGCAAACCGTTTGGAACCAGCTTGCTGCTGTCTCCGAGGAAGGAGCCTCTGGACGGCTGCAAAGCTCATTTTGCTCTTAAGGAGCTCAGTGGGGAGACTGCAGGCCCCCTTTTATTTTATTTATTTTATTTTATTTTATTTTATTTTATTTTCACAACGGTCCTGTAAAGTAGGCATGCCCAAGAGTGCATGTCAGTTACAGCTGACAGTGGATCGGAAAGCGATTTCCACACTCCATCGCTCAACCACTGCCTAAATTCGCTTGCGACAGAACCGGTATTCCAACCACCGGAATACTGTCTGAGGTGGAGCCAAACCAGACAGCAACAAAGAGCAAACCATCTCAAAACAACGAGATGCCAGCAGCAATCTTAAAACCCATTAGAATGAAAAGCAGTTTTTCCAAAGAAGGTAGCACCAGAGGCCAGTTAGGAGCAGGGAGGACGGGTTTCTTTGCGCAAGCAATGGCGGAAAGCCCCCTCCCCCCTCCCCGAGAGAGGCTCGTTGGTGAGACTCACGTAAGAAAGTTTCCCACCGACACTCTCAGCTCACGAAGCTCCCTCTGGCCTTGGGCTCCAGAGCCTCCAACGAGGCCGGGGTTGGCAGAGCAGCAGCCCCCAAGCCTGAAGGGGCCGCTTGTCCTCACTCCCCCAGAGGGAGGGGGATGGGATGGGGAACCGCCCTCCTGGGGGAGCCCAGACACTCACCTCCCTCCTGGTCACGATCCCCACCACTTTTCCCAGCTGGGTGACAAAAGCCCGCTGCAGGTTCAGCAGCTCAAAGAGGTTGTGGGCCTACAGGAGAGAAAACGGGCTCAGCGTTCCTTCCCCAAGGGGGGAAGAGGCCCTCTGAAGGTCCTTGCCAGACATCAATGGTGCCCCCATTGGGAAGCTTGCCCTGGTCCTATCCCCCAGCTCAACCCCCCCCCCCCCACAGCTCTATGGAGGTGGCAGCTCCCTGCCTCCTCCCTCCGCGGCGCCTCGGCAGAGGAATGAGCCCCACTTCAGCCTCGCGGGTGATGCCATCAGACTGGGGCAACCGGTGCAGCGCTCGACCATCCCACCTACCTGGTGCAGGGATGTCCACGGGGAGAGCTGCAGGGTCACAGGGCTGATGGTGCAGCCTTCTCCCAAAGTCCGGCCCGAGGGAGGCTGGAAGGGAGAAGCACAGCGGTGGGCCCAGGGTGCAGCTAGAGAGGCGCCCCCCCCCCCCCCCCCGCAGGTGGACAGAGAGCACAGGGCCCTCCTGGAGAGCACGTTCTCTGCTCTTGCCAGAGGTCACCCTCTCTGACCCACCTCTTCCCCCTGCTCTTTCTGGGGCAGGCTGGCATCCTCATAGGTCTGGAGAAACTGGATGAGGTTGGTGCGCTGGATCACCCCCAGCAGCATCCGAGACTCTGTGGGAGAAAGGCAGCAGAGGGAAGGTGGGCCGAGCCCTGGGGCCCTCCCCCCAAATGGCCTCTGCCTTAGGGGCCGGGGTTCCCTGGAATCGTTTCCCCCACTGGTGTGGGGGGTGGGGGTGTCCCTGCTTGTGAAGGCCCTCAGAAAGCAGTGCCCAGAACCCCCGTCTCACCACTGCAGGCCCCCCACCCACTGCTTTCGTAAAACTGCAGTACCAGCATTGTCTACCACGGGGTATTCCTGGGCGTCCGTCGTGGTGACCACCTGGAGGATGTCATGGAAGGTGGCTTCCTGGGCCAGGATGACAAAATCGGTGTTCATGAACTCTTGGGTGGTGACCGTGTAGGACCTGGAAGGGAAACAGCGCTCACCAGACCAAAGGCTTTGTTGGGGCAGAACCCGGGCAGCAGGCAGGCTGGAGTCCTTGCGCTTCCAAAGCAAGGCCAGGCCAGAGGTGCTCTAGGCACGCACAGAGTGCCCCGTTACTGGACGGAATTCGAAGGCGGCCATTCCGGCCCCGGGTCCCAGCAGGCACTGAGGGAGGGCGGCTCACCCGATGTGCCTGCTCCGGATGCGGGGCAGGTATGGGAGCTTCTTGACAATGATGGTGCCGTCGTAGAAGGAGGGCTGGAACTTCTGGGCAATGGCGTTGGCGACCAGGACGGCCAGGAGCACAGGCAGGATGTGGGCGATCTGCCCTGTCATCTCGAAGGCCAGCAGGGCGGTGGAGAGGCTGTGGGTGACCGCGCCGGAGAAGGCAGCTGCCCCTGTGGGGAAGAGCAGAGGGGGGCCCATCTCAGGGAGATCAAAGGGGTGGGGTGGGGTCCTCCTCGGGACAGCCCCCAGCCAAGGCAGCAGCTTTGGCCCCCGGCAGCCCCCACTCTTTCAACGCTGCTCCCCGAGCACCAAGGAGGCCTCCCAACGTACCTGCCAGCGCATACGCCCCAGGGGTGATGAGGCTGGGGGGGCCCTCAGCGGTGATGCCCCCGGGGAAGACGAAAGCCACAGCTTCACCCACCAAGCGCCCGACGGCAGCTCCTGGGGAGGGCAGAGACAAAGATCATCTCTCCCACCTGTGCCCCGGCCCTTTGACCCCGGCCTGCTGAACTGGACAGACCAGCCTCTCTGGAGGCCGAAAGCAGCGATGGAGAGAAAGCGGAAGCCCTCACCGTAAATGAAGACGGGCATGAAGTATCCAGCAGGCATGGGCATGGTGGTGGCCAAGATCAGCATCCAGAACTGCAAGGGCAGAAAGGCTCAGTGCTAGCAGCCCAGCCTCTGAGAGCACGGGCCCGCTGTGGCCGGCCGACAGTTCATCCCGTGCCACTGGGCAGCGAAGCAGAGGATTCGCGATGGGACGAGGGAGAAGTCAGAACAACTGGAAGAACCTCTGGAAGCCCAAAAGAGGCAGCGTGTGCCACGAGGACGGAGAGAGCCAGCCCTCGGAGGCGGCTCCAGAGCAGGGACTGCAGGTGCCCTGTGGGCCAGGCACAGGGAGGTTCCCCGGAGGAAGCCCCCGACACCACACGCACCTTCATCACCAGGAAGACAGACAGCGTGCCAAAGATGGTGACGCGTGGGTCCCACCACTCCTGCCACAGATTGGAGGGGTCCACCTGGGGAGGCCTCTCGAGCGATGCATTCTGGGAAAGGACACTCCAGGTGCGGTTGTCGAGGAGGGAGGTGAGCAGCTCCTTCATGCTCAGCTGCAAAGGGGAAAGGCACCGCCTGGGAGAAGGCCCCACCTTCTGCCCCCTCTGCCCCATGGCAGAGAGGGGCCGGTAGCGTCCCCCCTGCCCCTGCCCCTGCCCCTCTGGCTTTGCCACCCACGGAGACACAACAGCACTCCGTGCATTTTCCCGTGTGCTCAATGGCTGATAGTTACCCTGGAGGCCATGAATTGTCCCAGGCTAAGCGGGAAGGTGATGGAGGACAGCAGGAAGGCCACCAGCACAGAGTAAAGGGGCTTCCTGCAAAAGACGGCCCAAAGGTCACCTCCGGCAAGGAAAGGGAGGCAGCGATTTCACCCAGAAGCCACAGGTTACGCCTCGCTGAAAGAGCCTGGGCCAGGGCAGACGCGGACAGGCCGTTTGCCCCATTGGAGGCAAATCTTGCGATGGGGAAGCAGAGAAAGCTTTAGAGGTGAGTCTGAGATTAAAGAGTTTGGAATAGCTTGGAAGCTGGGCTCCGATTCCCTTCCACAGAACTGAAAGCTTGGGGGCACTCTAAACTCCTGGCAAACAGAGGTGGTCTCCCCAGTAAGCCATCTTTTCCAGTCAGTCCGCTTCCTGCTCGGGAAGCCTCCTCCGGTTCTCAAAGCCGACAACCGGCACGTCCCCAGGAGGCATCTGAGGCGCTCTGGAGAGCTGCCTTCTCACGGCTACTTACTCCATGGCCAGCAGCCTGGCGGTGAAGGGGTTCCTCCGGACGTAGCCCAGGAACCAGCGCTGGCAGAAGAGGTAGGCACAGCTCAGCGTGCCGCAGATCACGCTGCAAGGAAGAGAGGAGGCCTCCCAGCTCGCAAGGGGGTCTTGCTGCTGCATCCCGCCTCCCACCACCCTGACCGCACGGGGACCCTCTCCTCACCCTAGGAACATGAAGAAAACGGTCTCCGGCAGGTCAAAGGGGAAATCAATCTTAAAGCTGGTCTTGAAGAGGGCCGTGATGGTTTCTGGAAAGCAGGAGCGCAGAGGCTGAGGGAGTCTGACTCTGCACTCCTGGGGCCCCTTCCCCAGCATCTCCCCCAGCCCCCCCCAGCCAAGGAGCCCCATTGGCTGGGGCAGAGCCTGGTGTAACTCTAGGAACGCATCCAGTCTGTCCTACGGCCAAGCACGATCTGGAAACTCCGAAGTGGCATGGGCTGCCCCTGCTCACTGCGGCCCCCGAAGCTGTGGCAGCTGCACGCGGCAGACAGCGACGGAGGGAAGGGTCTCTGCCAGCCGGTTGCCCCGACTGCAGCCAGAGTCAGCAGCTCACCTTGACTTCGAGGTGAGCGTCAAGAGACTCCCCCAGGTGCACTGCCTCTGGCGAGCACCCCCCGCACCCTCCGACAGAGACAGAGTGGCCCAAGTTCAGCCTGCAAGGGGCCATCTGGCCGCTCGCTCCCCCACCTTGTTCGCTATTGAAAACAGCCAGCAGGCGAAACATGAAGGCACCACAAGTCGCCGAGAAGAAGCCCCTCCAGTAATCCCGGACTGCAAAGTGGGAGGAGGTGACCTCGATGCTGAAGAGGACACCTGCCAGGACAGCAACGGAGGGCCCAGGGTCAGCCCCGGCTCGCAAGGCCCCAAATCCATCGACCCAGCAACTCCCCGGCTTCTTCCCAGTTCGGCCGGCTGCGTGCTCAGTTTTGCCTCCCGCTCGATGCGTGAACGCTCTCCGTCCCCATAAAAGCCCCGTCTGTAAAGGGACTTTGCCAGAAACAGAAGCACCGTTCCAGCTACGACTGCGCGCAGCTACGTCTTACCGCTGATGGGCGCCCCAAAGACAGTTGCCACGCCCACGGCCGCTCCTGCCACCAGCATCTCGTTCTGCTTGCTTTTATTCTAGGAGAAGGAAAGATGCACCCGCTGGACCCCCCTCCTCTGACCTGCCGAGTCTCCCTCATAGCAGCAGTCCTGGGAGGCAGGCGCCGGGAGCCCAGCCAGCAGCAGCGAGTGGCCAGTCCGCTGGTCACGACCGGCCGTCTCTGGGCCCCTCCAGCCCTCGGCTGCCACTGGGCTCCCGGCCCATCCCGGGAGGGCAGCCTTGCCTCCTCGGCCATACCTCGTACTCCCCGCAAACGCTTGTCCGAATCTTCCCCAGGTAGGCGGCGATCATGCTGGAGAGGTGGACAAAGGGCCCCTAGAGAAAGCAGAGGCCATGCAGAAGAATTACAACGAGAAAGAGGACGACCTGAAAGGCTCCGATGGGGTTGCTCAGAGAGGAGGGAGGGCTGCCAACAAAGCCCCCCCCCAATCTGCAGCCTCTCCCAGCAGCCCCCCAGGTGGGAGGCTTCAGGAGCGCCACATCTGCTGACTCCTGAGCCAAGGACGATCTGCCCTTGAAGGTCTGAGGAGAATTTTTCCCCTAAACATTCAGCCAGCTGTGTCGGGCTGACCCTGGCGGGATTTGCCACCTTTTTGCTGGCCTGTTTCTGCGCATTCTTCCTCCAGAAAGGCTGGGAGGGACCCTTCGCTTCCCGCTGCCATGACCCAGGCCCTCCTTCCACTCCTCCATCACCCAAACCCTTTTTAAGAAGGGCGCTGGCCAAACAGCCCTGGGGCAGAGGCAACAACTGAAGGCTCCCCCTCCAGACGCCCAACTCTTTCCTCCTCTCTCTCGAGCTGCACCTCAGGACACCCTTCCCTTCCCTTCCGAAAAATCCCGGCTTCCCTTTCTCCTTGCAAAGGCTGGCCCCGTCAAACAAGGGAGGCAATGCTTGGAGGGCAGGGAAGATCCTCAACCTACCACTTTCCCAAGGAAGATGGTGCTCCCGCAGGCGAGGGTACAGGTCAGCCCCACGACTTTGGCCCCAAAATTCTCTATGGCCAAGTACTCCTCCAGGATGACGCCAGTCAGGATGGTCTTGAGCTCGGGGATCCCAGAGCCTGGCAGAGAGGGCACAGCAGTCTCTCCCTGCTCCTGTCCAGCTGGCAGGGCTCCCCCAGGGCCCGATGCCCAACCCTGGCTTGAGTTCCCTCGGGGTTTCTTGTGGGCTTGGGTGTGGTTCACTTAGGCTTCCGTCTACGGGGAACTAGGTTAGATCAGGAGCCAGGCTAGACATGGTGTGCGAACGCAGCACCCGGGTCTCCCTTTCGTCAGCCAGCTTCCTTTCCGGGAGAAGAACAAGGGCAACAGATGGAAGAAGGGAAACGTTTATGCTTCCAGAAAGCCCCAACATACTAACAGTGGCCATCTTTCTCTCCTCCTCCTCTCATCCAGGCGTGGGACAAGGGAAGAAGGTTGCTTCGCAGTCCGGGGACTGGAACTGGGCAGATTCAGCATCAAAACTACCAGTGGCTGACCATGGCCTCCATCCCGCCTCACCTCCAGCGTGCTGGGTAATGCTCTGCGCAAAGCCCGTGGAAAAAGCCGAGAGCGCAACCGGGTACATGGTCCAGGAGAGGAACTTCAGCACTGGGTAGCCCCCAACCTCTTGGTAAAGCCACACGTGCGCTGGAGAGTCCAAAGAGAAGTTAAGGGGGCTGGGAACTGAAGCGTCACGAAGCACACGGGCGCAAGAGCTGTTGGCCACCGCGGCTCCCCAGTCCCTGAACTCTGACGACACGGCTGCCTTTCATCCCGACGCTCAACCCTGCGTGGAGCTGTCTAACCCCCTCTTAAAACCGATGCCCCTCACGGCACCTTGTGGCACGGTGTTCCGCTGTCCGAACCTCTTGCCCCTCAAAGCCTAGCCGGGGGTGGGGATGGAAGGCGTCCCCCAAAGAGGGATTCCACAGGGCAGAAGCTCACCGCTGGCAACCCTGGAAACGGTGAAGTCCATGGCGAAGCTGACCAGCGCCATGACGACGCCCAGGGCAAAGAGGAAATACCAATCGTCCCCTACACGGAAGAGCTGCCGCTTGGTGCACTCCAGGCAACCTGCAGAGGGCAGCAGAGGCCTGGGGATTAAGGATCGCGGGGAAAGAGACTTTTCTTGCCCCAGCTTCACACTTCTCTGGAGTTTTTGCCTCCCCCGCCCCGCCCTGCCCCACCCCGGGGATCAACTGGCCTTTCCGTTGCTCCTCCTGTGGAAAGAACAAAGATAGAAGAAGAGGCCGAAGGGTCACCATCACTGGGGAAACACCAACATCTGGAGCACCCCCTCCCACGTGCCACAAAGGGGGGAGCCCCTCCGTTGCCTGGCAGGCTCCTACCGTGCACCTTCCGCCGGGCTTTTGGCCAGGGCCTCCAGCTCTCTTCCCAGGGCAGGAGGACGTTCTTCTCGTTCTCGGCTTTCTCCCCGCTAGCTCTCTCTGGCCTTTCTGCAGCCATGCCCGGAGGCTGGGACCACGCAGTCAGTGGAAGTGCCGGATTCGGCTGAGGAGGAGGAGGTCTGCGGGCACAAAGACGGAGGAGCCACCTGCTGCCTCCCTCCGCAGCTTGTGTCGATCTCAGCCGCGGGAAGGAGCTGAGGGGCACCGCCGACCCTCTCCCTGAAACCGGAAAGCAAAAGTCCCGAAACAGGTGAAACGAAAAGGAGAGTGCCCCGGACACACTCAAGAGGTCCCTTCTCTTCTCTCCTCCAGGACGGTCCTTGGCGCGGCACACGCAGACAGCCTGTTAACCTGCAAAGGGGAGATGCTCCACGCAAAGCAGCCTGCCTCGACCCGCGCGCACAAGGGCCAAACCTCACACGAACCCGCGAAGACCCACCTGTGCGTGAGCACTCCCTAATCCCCCCCAGCTCAGACACAGCCGGGTCTCCTCAGCAGACGCCAACGAGCAGCAGAAGCCACCTAGCCCAGCTGCCCCTCAACGGCCCTGACTGCGACCTGAGCTCAGCCGGCTCAGGGTGCGCGCGTGAAAGCCGCCTGCTGCCCCTGGGCCGAGGCAACTCCTCCGGAGCCTGCTTTGTCTGCATCTGCACCGACCAGATCCAGTGCGCACAGACGCCGGTCTCTCTGGCCCTCCCTGTTCTCCACCACACCTCCCTCCCTCCCTCCCCCCTCCCTGACCTCTAACCATCCAGAACCCTCTCTGGGACCCACAGGAAAAGTCCTCCAGCAAGCCCGTTCCAGCTACAGCCGGCCTTCTCACCAAGCGGCACCGGGCGGGCAGGCAGGCAGCTGGCAACCGGCCCCATTTGGCTGGCTGCCCACCCTGCCACCCACACCCCCAAGGGCCATTTGTTTCAGTCACAGGAGCTCAATCACAATCCCATTTAGGCTCACCTCCCAAGGTTCAGCTCAGCCCTCGGGGGTGCAGAACCGGGACCAGAAGGGCCAGTTGCTGGGGGGGGGCGCCGCCCCTTCCTCCCAAAAGGACCTGGCCGGGAGCGGGGCCAGCATTTGCAATGCCAGGCCTGGCTGGCAGCCTCGGGGAGACCCCCTTCTGGTCCTTGGGGGCCAAATGGTCGGAGACTCAGCCCGGGTGCCCTTAAGCCCATCCCTCTGGGGCCAGCAAGTAAAACAGGCGGGCAGCTACTCAGCACCTTTTTGTAACTGCGCCACTGTGTGCAGTCTCTGGGGAGGGGACAGGCGATGGGGCCCCCGGCCCGCTGTAGGTAAGAGAGCTCACGGGGAGAGGCTGAGTGCCAAGGCTGCAGGGCAGGGAAGCCCACATACTCCACGGTGAGCTCAGAGGGCCGTTCCAGCAGCAAGGGAAACAAAGATATGAACCCCCCCTTGAAGTCAGGAAGCATCAGCAGGTGCTCCCCATATAGCCTTCCAAGTCCTAAATGGGGCATGACTTCTGAGCTCAGACTTGGAGAGGGGCTTCCAGGATGGTCACTCTCCTGTTCCCAGACTCAGGAAGTGGAGCCAAGGGCCAGAATGGCTGCAACGCGATGGGCAATGGGCCAAGCTGAGCTGGGGGGGCACTCTGGGGCTTGTTCCGTGGGGAGGAAAGGAGGGCACTGGAAGTCCAGGCTGCCAGGGGTCAAGAATGACTCAGGCAGCCCTAAGAGGATGGTGACTAAGCAGCTGCATTTAGCTCCAAGCTGCCCCCAGCCAGCTTCCGCAGACAGGCTGTGCGATGCCTGCCAGCAGGGCCTGGTCCCCGTTGCCATCTTCTGCGCAGAGGCCCCACCCCAGGCAGGAGGGCCTGGGTGTGGCCCTCCGAGCCGCCTGGGAAATAAACCCCTGCAGGGGAGAACTGGGAACCTCTCTTCGGGCTGGGGAGGAGGGTGGAGGGAGCAGGACCCTGGGCTCTTCCCTCCTCCTTCAGGACGCTTCCCCGCTGGGGCTTTCCAAGCCACGTTCTCCCCTTCCTTGCGGGAAGGCCAGTCCTGCTGCCAGTCAGGCAGATGATCCAGTCACGTTAGAATGCAGATCACCAGCCTCCCCTCCCGCCTCCCTCTGTTTATTTGAAGCCCCTGCAGATGGGAAACTTTCCAGAAGCATTGGCAGCATCCTGCAGGACACCCTAAATTTAGACTCTCCGACAAGACCCCTGGAAGGTGGCCGAGCGGCTCTGAGGCTTTTAAAGGCTCCGCAGCTGCTCGGGTGGCTCTGTCGGGTGAGACTCGCTGGGAACAGCTTCCGGGGGGGCAGCACCAACTGCTCCCTGTTGGCAGGCAGGAAGACGAGGCTGGACGGAGGGTCCCCAGCTCCTCCAGCACCGATCCACTTGGATACCCACCCTTCGACACCCTCGCCCGTCTTCTTGGCAGAACACAACCAGGCAGGCAGCTGGTCCCATGGAGAAGGCCCACGGAATATTCGACAATACGCTGGGGGGCTTCCTGAGGCCCCATCCGGAGCCCCGAAGCTTCTCAGGCAAGTGGGGAGAGAGGGCTGAACAGGCAGCCTCTGACCTAGTATTTCCCTGACTGCTGTGGTGGAAGATGGTCTCCCCTAGCTCTTGTCTAGCCAGTTCCACGGTCGAGGCTCCTACTTGAAGCTGAGTGACCACAGAGTGGAGATGCCACCGTTTTGGCTGTTTATGGTAAAGTCCTTCCCGTTTACACCAACTTCATTTCTGGGATGAGATCCCCCCTGTGTGTGGCCTGGTTGCAGTCATTAAAGGCAGAGGAGCACCAAGGGGTCTTCTCTGACCTGCTACACCCCACCCACAAAGGCGAGCAAAGACAGCTCGGTCTTCCCTGTGAGCCACAGGGTCGCTGTCCTGAATGGGACTCGGAGATCCGGGAACAGACCTAGCAAAGATTCCAGAGATGCCAGGGGGAGGGGGGGATTGATATGGCGGAGAGACGGCTTGAAATCCAATTTGTTACAGGGCCGGTCGCTTCGGGAGTGCGTTGGCCACGGGGCCCTTTGGGTCCTTCTCAACATCAGGCTGCTTCGAGCTCCAAGCCAGTTCACGCTCTTCTGGGACGGGGGCCACCACCTCCCCAGGCGGGATCCTCAGAGCTGACTTGGTAGCCCAGCAGTTCCTCTCTGGCCCTGCCAGCACTGCCAGGCCCAATGCAGCCTCTGGCCCGTACAGCATCCCAAACAGCAGCTGCAAGCAGAGCCACCCGGGAAGCCTAACAGAGCAAGAGCAGCCGCAGACGGCGCAGCCTGTTTGCCCCAGTATCCTGCCCTCGAACGTTCCCTTCACCAGCAAATGTGTCCCGGTGCTGGAATCAGGAATTCACAGAACTTCCATTCTCCCCACAGGCCGGGCTGGTGGGATGGGAAACATCAAGACCTTGGGGGATACGTACCAGTTTGCGGTGGATGTCAGTGACTTCTCCCCCGAAGACATTATTATTACCACATCAAAAAACCAGATTGAAGTGCGTGCTGAGAAGGTGAGTGGCTGCTGCTGAGCTGTGCCCAGTCTTTGAGAGAACCAGAGCCGCTTTTAGAGCAGAGCTGAGCTGTCTGGCTGGGGCTGAGGGGTGGGATAGCCCCAAGATGCCTGGCTGAGAAAAGCTGAGGCAGCTGCTCCTTGGACCCATAGCTGTGGGGAGTTGCTTTCCCTGAACTTCAGGGTCTCTGCCTGTCACATGAGCATCACAGTGTCGTCCCACTGCAGAAATTAACAAGAAAAGAGAGTTACAAAATTGCACTTTTTTCGTTGTTTGCTCGTAAACAGAAAAAGATTCACGTGCCGGACACCCAACAAGCAAACTTTTTTTCCCTCAGAAGCTAAATAATGCTGAGACAGCTTATAACGTATTATGTATTGATCCTGAGAAAGTTGGGAATTACAATTATATCACAAACAGCAGCCACATATATAACACAGAGTTTCGAATTCATGCTAGAAACAAGCTCCCGACTAACAAACAAACGAAATCCTTGGTTTCCCACTTGCCGGGGGTGTCACGTGAGAAACCAGCAGTTGCCTTGGTCTGCAAGGCTCGCTGACATCCTCTGAGAAGTGCCCCCCGTCCCACCAAAGACACCGTGGATGTGCCGCCTTGGGATTTAACAGAGCACAACCCTCCACGGGCAGGGGACTCTGGCAGCCGTGGTCACGGCTGTCTCAAGAAACGCAGCCGAAGCGGCCCGCGGGAAAGGAGGCTCCCCGCCTCCTCCCAGGTGCCCCTCAGACTATGCTGGGTACGCACACGGTGGTGGGAACACCGTGTCCCGGACGGCCCAGGTCGACCCGGGAGGCCATTCTCCTGATACGCGCAGCCCCTCTGGAGGCCAGTCTGGCAAAAGAAGGGGCCTTCCTGGGCCAAGCCACCTCTGCCTCAGTTTCGACAGGGTCGCCAGATCCCACTTTGTGGAGATTCGGGGATGGGCTGCCCCTTATTTTGCCAGCCAGGCCACTGAGGCTTGGGAAGAGCCATTTCCATCAACTTTCACGATTCGACCTCTCGTGGCCCTAACTGCCCTCTCTGTCCTCCTCCCACGGACAGCTAGCAGCCGACGGGACCATCATCAACACGTTCACCCACAAGTGCCAGCTCCCCGAAGACGTGGACCCCACATCGGTCACCTCCACCCTGGGGGCCGACGGCTCCCTGACCATCAAGGCAAGGAGAGGCCCGGCCAAACAGCCCGAGCAAGTGCAGCAGACGTTCCGGACTGAAATTAAAATCTGAGCTCCGGGAGCGGTTTGGGCAAGCGGGCAGGGAGTCAGGCTGGGGTGGGTGGGGGCGGAAAGCAGATCTGCCCTTGGTGTTCTCCTCCGTCAACAAGAGATGTTTTGTTTGCTGTCTGTGGCTGAAGGTTAAAGGGATGTGGGCGGCGAAGGGCCTGAGCGGCCGGAGCCGCCCCTCCCCCTTCGAAAACAGAAAGGCGGCCGCCGCTTTCTGCCAGCAGGAACACCAAAGCCGGAGCTGCCTTTTCCGCTCCGCGGCCACCGTCTTCATGTGTTTGGGTGCTGAAGGGGCACACCGCTGGAAAAACAAAAAAGAGAGGACGGTGATATGAAATTTATGCGGAGCTTACTTCTGGGGAAGGTATTTGGGATTACCGTTTACTGATTGCTCCAAGTTAAAATGTTACCCGTTCGGCACCTTCCCTTCCCCGCTGCCTTTGCGCCCCCCTCCAAATCCAGCTACGTCCACAAATGAAAATGTTGAGGAGAAAGAAATGATGTATAAACGTTTAAACTTTAATCACACAAAGAGACTTCCTTGCGAGTCGCGCACCGCTTTGGCTCCGTGAATGCCGTGTCCGGGGAGGAGGTTCGCGAAAGAACAAGGAGCCAGCCTTGTCCTTGTGCTGAATCCAACACACGCACACGCACACACAGACACAGACACACAAACGCGCGCAGCCTTCCGAAGGCCGAGGGCTCGGGAAGAGGCGACAGGGAAGAAGTGAGTCACGCTCTGCAAATAGACCCCGCCGACAAAGGACAGACGGCCCGAGGAAGACTCGCCAAGCGGGGCAGGGCGGCCCAGGCCTTCGCGGCAGGAGGAGGCTCCCTCTTCGGGTCTGGCCCGGCGGGAGGGTCGGCGGGTCCGGCCCCGGCCCCGGCCCGGAATTCCGCCCAAAGGGGTGGCCGGGCCGCCCCGGCCCGCCCCCAGGCAGGTCGGAAGCCAGGCCCCGAGGGCCCGGCGGCCAGGGCCGGCAGCCCGCGCCCAGCGGCCCCCTCGCCGGCTGAGGGGGAGAGGGCGTCCCGGAGCCGCGGGGGCCCTTCGCCGTTCGAGCAGCCCGCTCCGCGCCAGCCCCGGTCGCCCTGCGCGGGGAGCGGCGCCGGAGGGCCCGGAGGTCCGTCGGGGCCCCCGGCTGGGGGGGCCTCTCTGGCGGCCCGCCCGCCCGGCCGCCCGCCCGGCGACACCTGGCGCCGTTCCGCGGGCGCTGGGCGAGGCTGTTTACAGGATCCACACGGCCGCCCGGCGCGGTGTTGGCGCAACACGGGGCCGGCCCAGAGGTCGCCGCGCCCTGCCGCAGCTGCTGGGGACCGGCCCTGAGGAGGCGGCGAGGGCGGCCGCGGTTACCTCAGCCCCAGCCCCAGCCCCGGCCCCGGCCCCGGCCCCGGCCCCGGCCCCAGCCCCAGCCCCAGCCCGGACGAGGGCCGCGGCGGGCTCCGCAGAGGCCTCGAGGCCTCGCCTGCCTGGGCGGGGCTGCTCCCGGCGCGCCGCCTGCCTCTGGTGTCATGGCGGCGGGGCCGTCGCCCCGCCCCCCTCCGGAGGCCGCCGCCAGCGCCGCGCGAGGCGTAACGCGCCTGCGCGCAGAGCCCGAGTAAGGGAAGCGGGGTCGGCCCGTGGCGCCTGCGCGCGTCGTGCCGGGGAAAGAGGGCACCGGCCGCGGTAACGCCGCTTCCGCCCGGCCCCAAAATGGCGGCGCCCTTTGTCTGTTCCGTGTCACCATGAGCGCCGCCGCCGCCGCCGGGATTATGTGACGCGCCTGGGATGGCAGGTGCGGGGCCAGGAGGGCAGGGGGCGCCCGCGGGCCCTCTCCGCCCGCCCAGCGCCGGGGCCGGGGAGCCGAGAGCGGGGCCGGGCGGGCGGCTGTCCCCGGGGCCGGGGCGGGCGGCGCCGGGATCGGGCGAAGAGGCGCGGCGAAGAGCGGCGCGGCAGCCCCTCGGGATCGCGCGGAGGGCCGGGGCGCGGCTGCCGCCCTCCTCCCGACGGGCGCGGGAGGGCCGGGCGGCGCGGCAGCTGTCAGGCCGCGGAGGCAGCCTCGCCGGGGATGCGGGAGGGACGCGATGCAGCCTTCCCGCGGGCCGCCCCCCTCCGGCCGCACAACAGCCTTCCAGGGTAGGCCAGGCTCGGGGCCGTCCGGGGAGCTCGGGGGCCCGGCCCGGCCCGGCCCGGGCAGGCGGCGGTGCGGGGTCGGGCGAGGCCGCGCGGGACACGCTGCCGCCTTTCTCCCCAGCCATGGACTTCCCGCAGCACAGCCAGCAAGTCCTGGAGCAGCTGAACCAGCAGCGGCAGCTGGGCCTGCTGTGCGACTGCACCTTCGTGGTGGACGGCATCGACTTCAAGGCGCACAAGGCGGTGCTGGCGGCCTGCAGCGAGTACTTCAGGATGCTCTTCGTGGACCAGAAGGACGTGGTGCACCTGGACATCAGCAACGCCGCAGGTGGGGCCTCCCACGGGGGGAGGAGCCCCTTCCCCGGCCCCCTTACCGGGCTGGTTTCCCCAAGGGCAGCGCCCCCGCCTCCCCCTAGAGGCACGTTCAGCAGCGGGCGGGCGGGCGGGCGAGCGAGCACCCAGAGACGCCCGTCCGTGGCCAGGGGTCTCCCAGGTCCTGTGCTCCGCCCCCTTCCTGGAGGGGCCGAATGCGCTGGGGGCCTGGTCTCCCTCCTCCTCGAGCCAGAGGGGAGCGGCCCGTTGAGCAAGCAAGCCACTTTGCAGGCTTCTGCCACAGCTCCTGCCTGAAGGAGAACGTGGAACTTTTTTCCTTCTCCAAATATTCTAAAAAGTGCCAGAGTTCAGCACTGGCAGAACAAATCCTTCGTATCCCGTATGCTGACATGGGGTGCAGCAATGGCTGTAGGAAAGAGCCGGTAACTCACACGGGGGAGGGCCTGATCTGTGAACGGAGGACCTGCAGATGCAGGATGTCAGGGCGAGGGGCCGGCTGGAGGAGTCCGGCGGCCTTGGTGAGAAGCAGGACGCGAGCCCCAGGGGCCCGCCCTAGGGCGAGGCAGCTGCTGGTCCCGCTTTCCATACAGTAGCGGCAGAAGCTAAATAGAGCCCCCAAGTTCCCAGGCACTCTAGCTTACAGCAGCATCACCAACCGGCGATAACAGAAGCCAAGCGGGGGGGCCGAGGCAAACCTTGGGATTTGCCCCTGAAGCGGTGAGGGAGGGGCCGGGTCTGTGGCTGCCGCCTGGCACTCCCCTCCTCGGTGTGCGCTGCAGGTCTGGAGCAGGTGCTGGAATTCATGTACACTGCCAAGCTGACTCTGAGCTCGGAGAACGTGGAGGACGTCCTGGCCGTGGGCAGCTTCCTTCAGATGCAGGAGATCGTCCAGGCCTGCAACACGCTGAGGGCCCTCTCGGCACCCGCGGGAGCTAGCCCGGAGACCCCAGCGGTGGCTGGTAGGGTGCTTTCTTATTGTGGGGCTGGGTTCCCTCCCTCACTTCTGGGACCTAGGCCTGCGGGAGGGGAGCCATTGTCCCCAACCAGGCCCAGGAAACCTCTGCAGCTCCCCCCCCCCGGCAAGGTCGAAGGGACATCTTTTCCACGGGGTGGGGGTGCTTCTGGTTGGGGGGAAAGAGAGGGGACTGCTCGTCCTTGTGGGAGGCTGGCTGAAGCATTGCGGCCTTTGGAAAACACAGGGACGCGCCAGCACTACAAACGCCTGGCAGCGTGCAGGACCCGACTTCCTTGCTGTGAGGCCAGCGGGAGGTCGCTCAGGCGGCAAAGCAGGAGTTGGCTTTGCTCTCCTGGCCTCAGAGCACCCTCGGCTTCGTTGCGTTGGAAGCATAAAACGATGGAGGTGATGCGCGCCATATGGGCTTGCCCACGTTGGTTTTCTTTTGGTGTGGGATTCCGAAGTCTCTTAAGATGGTTCTGGGTAGAGTAATACGGTTTAAGGATGTGAATGTGAATCTGAATTACGTGCTGGAAATTTGGGATCTATCATTATACGAAGAACTATGGATCTGCTGAGCCAGAAAATGTACGCTTTTACGGTGAACAGATAGGACCACCCAGGACTGACAATCTTGGGCTGACGATAGACGCCCACTTCCTTCTGCCTATGAACTAGATATGGGCAAAAGCAGGGGTCTGCAAATGGCCGCCCTGAGACCACAGAACACGTGCCAGTGGCAACTACTGCCACTGTAGGAGGACCACGGTGGGCCAGACGAGACCTTGGGAGCGGTCGCCACTGTGGGGGAGCTGTTCCCTGGGTTTGTGGCCAGAGGTGTCAGTGGTCACAGCTGGCTTGGCTTCCTCTCTCTCTCCATCCCAGGGCAGGAGAAAACAGCCAACGGCAGGCATAAAGGGGAGTTGGAAGCTCCCGGGGAGCACGAGGAGCCCGCGCCGGCCTCCTCCGGCAGCCTCCAGCGGGCCGAAGTGACCAGTCCTGCAGAGGCACCGAAGGAAGAGGCGGCGGAGGGGGACCGTGCGGCTGGCAAAAGGCCAGGTAAGGGCCAGGGGCCCGTTCTCGATTACCTACTGGGCACGGAGCATAGTTGCAAGGTTGGTGGGAAAAGGTGCTGGAGAACAGGCAATTTCAGCAGCAGTAGCTTTTCTTCCTGTGCGTGGAACATCCTTCCTGGTTTCTCCCAAGTCTCAAGAGAACTGAAACATTTCACATAGGTCTTGCTTCCTTGGGATAAGTTGAGAATTATGTTGATGCGAGTTCCGCAGTAACTATATCCCGCCTGAGACCTTTCCTTCTCAGTTCCCCGATATCTCCCGCTGACCAGTTTTATTGGACAGTCCGCTGGGTCTACCACAAAGACAGGGATGTCTCTCTCTCTCCTTTTGCCATAACGTTAAACACCTTTATTCTATTTTCTATTGCTTTTTTCTCTAAGCTAAAACTCTCCAAGACTTCATGGAAACGTCCCCACTCTGCCCCTGAGAGTGGCCTCATTTCCTTGCTCTCCTGAAGCCTCCTTTCCTGATTCCCTGCTCCTCAAGCCTGCTTGTTTCTCGATGGTGCTGCCATCTTTGTGACGGTCCCCTTCTTTCCAGATGCAGACAAAGCAGGGGAAGATGCGAATGAGGGGCAGCCGGAGGAGCTGCAGTTAGGCGTTCCCCCCACTGAAGAAAACCGCCAGACCTCCAGAGCTCTTCCCACTAGGACCAGGGAGGCTGGTGAGCACCAAGGCAGGGATCTGAGGTTACAGAGAGAAAAAAATCTGCCATGCCTCAGTCCCCAAGGGAGGCGTGCAAAACGTTTTGAGGTCAGGTGATGGAATGACAGTGCAAGGGATATTCTAAGCGCAGGACGCCTCTCGTGCCCAACATGCAAAGTCTGAAAGCAAAGCCACCAACTTCCTTTGGATGATCTAGGCAATCTCCCCGTTGACTTAAGTTTTGAGCAGGTGATAATTACACAGTCCAAGGATGGAAGGCATTCTGGTTCTGTGTGTAGCCTTTATAGGGCTGGTCTTGGAGATCTTCTTGTCAGAACAGGCTGGCTGTTCTCTGGTGCAATTTCTGGAAGAGGCCCGTAAGCGCAAAGGAGCAGGCTGTGAGCTCCCAGGTGGCCTTGGGGCGGTCTCGGGAAGCAGCTGCCTCTTTCCCCCGTGAGCTCAGTCTTGCCTCCTTGCTCCTCCAGAACCTTCAACGCCGAAAGCCCCTGCTGAGATGGAGGTGGAGCTGGAAGGCCGCGAAGAGGAAGAAGACCCGCCCTCTGAGGCGGAGGGGCATGGCAAGAAAGCAGAGCACAAGCCCACCAGGCTGCCCAATGGCAGCGTTCCCGAGGAGACCGAGTCTGGGGGCACCGACTCTGGGCAGGAGAACGTGGGGGAGGCCAGGCTACTGCGCTCAGGAACATACAGCGACAGGACAGAGTCGAAAACGTATGGCTCAGTGACCCACAAGTGCGAGGTGAGTTGCAGGCGCATTAATCACATCAGGAGAGAGTAGAAATGTCGAGGGAGAGGAACCGTTCCCAAAGCATCGGATTCGTGGGACAGTTGCTGTAGCAAAAGCCACCTGGGAGAGCCCGCAGTCTGGTGGCAAAGCTCCTCTGGTGGAAACAAGACATTCCCTGGCCGGTTGGCAGCTTCAGGTGGAAGGTCAGCGAGAGCAGATGGTAGCGGTGCCCTTGCTCAGTCAAAAAGGGCAAATGGCCCAAGCAGGCTGGAGGCCCTTTTCCTCCATTTTGGAAGATGCGTCCGGCTGGTCTTCTCATCCACTGCTCTGGGCGAGTATCTGTGGGTTTGCAGCCCCACTTTCTTTCTGAGACCAAATTCTCACTGCTCTCTGCCCCCAAACTGGGAAAAGGCTTCAGCTGGCATGTGTGTTTTTTTCGATGCCTTTCCTGGAGTTTAGCACTACCGATAGGAGAAATCCCAACTCTCAACCGTTGGTCTTTCTTTTGCCTGGGCAGAGGGTGGAAAGTACGTGCTGCCTGGAGACGCTGAGCTTCACTGGGTTGGCAAAGGGGCACGTGGGCAGGTAGTAAAGAGTTCCAGCAGGGAAGCACCGAGCAAGCGATGCTGGGCGAGCGCTTGAGGGGCAGGTTGGCCCGTGGGTTGGACAACCTGGCGAGGGTGGGCCAGCAGTGCCTCTCCTTCCTCCTGCAGGACTGTGGAAAGGAGTTCACCCACACGGGAAACTTCAAACGCCACATCCGCATCCACACGGGGGAGAAGCCCTTCTCCTGCCGAGAATGCAGCAAGGCCTTTTCTGACCCAGCGGCCTGCAAAGCACACGAGAAGACGCACAGGTGTGACGGTGGGCGAAGGGGGGGCGCCAGCTGATGGCCTTCCAACTTTGTTTGGGAAACAAACAAGAACCGCTGACCGCAGCTGCTGGAGGGAGACTACGTGACGCCAGTCCCTCTAGGCTAGCCTGACTGACGTGCTCTGCCCAAGCGGCTCCAATCCCGTGCCAAGAAAACCCGGGACTGTCTCAGCCGGTGGCTGTTCGTGGTCTCCCGGGGCAAGCTGCTTTGCGAGCCCTTTCTCGCTGTCTGCCCTCTTCCTAGCCCAGCCACCGAGTGAGGTCTCGAGGGCTTGTCTGGGAGGGCGCGGGGCCGCCTGGCTGTGCTGAGGCAGTCGTCAGTGCCTGCCTCTTCCTGCATTGCAGCCCCCTCAAGCCGTACAGCTGCGAGGAGTGTGGCAAGAGCTACCGCCTTATCAGCCTGCTGAACCTGCACAAGAAGCGCCACACGGGAGAGGCCAGGTACCGCTGCGAGGACTGTGGGAAGCTCTTCACCACCTCAGGCAACCTGAAGCGCCACCAGCTGGTACACAGTGGGGAGAAGCCCTACCAGTGCGACTACTGTGGCCGTTCCTTCTCCGACCCCACCTCCAAAATGCGGCACCTTGAAACACACGACACTGACAAAGAGCACCAGTGCCCGCACTGCGAGAAGATGTTCAACCAGGTGAGAGCGGGGAGGGGCCGCCGCCGCCCCCGCTGGGCCCCGCCTGGGGGGAGGGCTATGCATGTGCCGCAGCCGCATGCTCACCATCAGCTTCTCGCGACTGCCGGCAGGTGGGAAACCTCAAGGCCCACTTGAAGATCCACATTGCCGACGGGCCCCTGAAGTGCCGTGAATGTGGGAAGCAGTTCACTACCTCAGGTACAGTGGGTCCAGCTGAGGGCCAGTCACCCTGGAGGCCTGAGAGCAGGGTGGGGACAGGGCCCGCCCCGGAAGCAGGCTCGCTCGGGCCGGGCACTGAGGCAGCTTCCCCACGGCAGGCAACCTCCAAGCGGCTTTGCCTTTCTCCTTCCTCTCCGCAGGTAACTTGAAGCGGCACCTCCGCATCCACAGCGGGGAGAAACCGTACATCTGCGTGCACTGCCAGCGCCAGTTTGCTGACCCAGGAGCTCTCCAGCGCCATGTCCGCATCCACACAGGTGAGTCTCGGGCCCTGGGCTGGCTGGCAAGTGGGGCCTCCGAGGAAACAACGGCTGGCCCTCCAGAGAGGTCTCCTACAGCAGCAACGGCTGACGTTGCAGAAGACCCCTCTCTGCCACAGATCCTGGAGCTTAATTGCGAGAAACCAGGGCCTCCACCAACCTGGGCGCAGCACCTTGAGCTTTCCAGTCCGGAGTTGGGTGTTGGCGGAGGGCATTTCCTCATCTGATCCCTGCCAGCCAGCCTTGTCTCTGCAGACAGGCAGGCAGGGAGGGAAAGGGCAGAAGAGCTGGCTCACAGATGGCCGGTTTGCAGCCAAGACTAGTACCCAAGTCAAGGATTTTCTTCGAGACCTACAAAAAGGGTATATCTATAGCCAAGCTTTTAAACAAACATTTTTACTTTAAATTTTTGTGGTACAGCATTTCTGAACACAGAAAAAAAGCCCTTGTTCTCCAAACTCAGCTGTACTGTGGGAGGTTCAATAATGCTGAAAATAAGTTTCTTTCTGAGGTTAGATTTCCTTATTTTTTCAAAATACATTCACATTATTCTGATCCTTGTTGCTTTGTGATGCTGTAACCCTGAAAAATTCAGCAAAAGTCCTCCACTTATGTCTTATTTGCATCCCAAATATCTTATTATTTTGAACCTTTCCATTTCTGAAAAAAATGTGAAAATCTCCACTTTTATCCTCATCAAAACTCTTTTGTGGCACAGAATTTCTGGAAAATGCACACAGTCTTTTATTTTCTTGGTTGTAGTTTTCATATTCTGGACCCGCTGTCATGGTTAATATTTCTTTTGAAGCATTAGACGCCTTTAGAATTACTTAGAAACACTTTTCTGGTCTTTTACATTTACCTATTTTTTCTTCTGCTAAATTTCTGAACAATGCAGAAATCTCGTACTTTCCCACATGGGGACTGTTGTTTGCCGTCCAGGGGCACCTGCTCTGCCAGACTGGCTAATGACACCCAAGGGTCAGGATGCCCTTGGTCCAAGAACGGGGGTCTGCCACACACTTTTCTCTCCCCAGGTGAGAAGCCCTGCCAATGCATGATCTGCGGAAAGGCCTTTACCCAGGCCAGTTCTCTAATAGCTCACGTGCGCCAGCACACCGGGGAAAAGCCCTACGTCTGTGAACGCTGCGGCAAAAGGTGAGGGGGCTCCTGCAAGCTTTGTGCCCCCCCACGTCCCACCTGGAACCGCCCTGTCGGCCAGCTCCTATCACCCCCTTGCTTTCAAGTGGATCTTCTCCAGGCCAGCTTGCTTGACAGAGGAACGGCACCGAATGCCAGGGTTTTCTTCCATTCCTGGGGAAGGGCAGCCATGGCATCAATTGGCTGTTTGGCATGTGCTTGGCTGGTTGGGGTCTGGGCTGGTGCACAGAAACAGCTGTGAACTGGGAAGCTGCCAGAGGCTCTTTCGCTCATGGGCCCTCCTGAACAGAATGAGGCCCGACTATCCTCGCAGTCTCTGCAGAACGGGCACAGATGCCATGGACCTCGCAAAGTTACCAGGAGGCGGTGGGGTACCCGCCCGCTGTTTGCGATCCTGTGACCCAGCTCCTCCCCTTGCAGATTTGTCCAGTCCAGCCAGCTGGCCAACCACATCCGCCACCACGACAACATCCGCCCTCACAAGTGCAGTGTCTGCAGCAAAGCTTTCGTCAACGTGGGCGATCTGTCCAAGCACATCATCATTCACACAGGTGAGCAGCGGGGCCTGCAGCCTCGCCCTGCGTGCAGGCTGCTAGCCAGCCAGCCTGCTAGCCAGCTGGACCACAGGCCCTTCCACCCCGAGTCCCGAGCTGCGTGAGAAGCAGCGGGCGCCCAGCCCCGCTCACGCAGCCCTGCCTCGATTCCACCAGGGGAAAAGCCGTTCCTGTGCGACAAGTGTGGCCGGGGCTTCAACCGGGTGGATAACCTCCGTTCCCACGTCAAGACGGTCCACCAAGGCAAAGCAGGGATGAAGCTCCTGGAGCCCAGTGAAGGCGAGGAGCTCAACATTGTCACCGTGGCCTCGGATGAGATGGTGACCCTGGCCACGGAAGCCCTGGCCGCCACGGCAGTCACTCAGCTCACTGGTGAGGAGAGGGAAACTGCCGCCCCCCCTCTTTGTTTTTGACTGGCTGAGTGAGGCCTACAAAATCTAGGTTTTACATCCCTGGCAAATGAAACGTTTTCAGAAATCTGAAAAACTGAATTGTTAAGTCCAAATTTCTTCGGTCTAATGAAGTAGGGGGCGTAAATTTGTTGAGTATTCCCTACCTCGCCCCGCGCCCTACCGTTTTCAGTTCTTCCTCAGACCTGGGGACGGGCGACGTGCTCTGTGGGGAGGCTGAGTGGCCAGCCACACCTTACCTGGGAGCGATCTTGACTGGGCTGTCCTCTCCTTAGTCGTCCCTGTAGCAGCTCCGGTCACAGCCGACGAGACGGAAGCGCTGAAGGCAGAGATCACCAAGGCCGTGAAACAAGTCCAAGAGGCAGGTGTGTGAGCCGCCCCTCGGCTTCTTTTGGGGGCCGTGCAGGCCAGGCAGCCTCTCCCCAGGAGCTGGTTAAAACAAGTCTGCCACAGGGGGGCAGCACCTGACCAGGCAAAAGGTTTTGCTTGGCCTTTTCCCTCCTGGGTTACCTTGAGAGCAAAGGGATGCAGAAACCTGCTTCTGAAACAGAAAACATTCTTTTAGTCAATGGGTGGACTCTGGCTTCATGCTGGATATTTGGAGCTTTTCTTGATGGAGGAAAGGGAACGGGGGGAGACAGGGTGCTCAGAAACTAAGTCTTCCCATATGGCTGTCATTCCAGACCCCAACACCCAAATCCTCTATGCCTGCGATTCCTGCGGAGAGAAGTTCCTAGATGCCAACAGCCTGGCTCAGCACGTGCGCATTCACACAGCCCAAGCCCTGGTCATGTTCCAGGCAGACACAGACTTTTACCAACAGTACAGCACTACCACCGCCTGGCACGGCGAGCAGGTCATCCCATCCGGGGAGCTCCTCTTCCGGGCACGGGATGGGAGCGAGGCATCGCCAGCCTTGCCAGAGACACCGCAGGCTGGAGAGTGACGGGAGATGCTGCTCCGCCTCAAGACTGATGCCAAAAGCAGAACTCCTGCGTCAGCTTGGGGAGCACCTCTCGTCCCCCGCAAAAGGACTGGAAAGGCTCTGCTCCAACCAGCCGCAGCCTCCCCCCCTCTGAACTTTCTGGCATCGCTCACAAACCGCTATTTAAAGCCATGAGTGCTACATAAGACTGATGTAAAAAAAAATATTTCTGTATTGGAGAGACTACATCTGCATTAATACTGAGAAGAAATAAAGGCTGTTATTTTCTATGTTCAAAATTACAAACTAGCTTGGCTGTTTTAACTGTTTCTTCAGCCAAGGTTTTCTAACTCCTCTTCTTCAGCGGGTCTCCGGCAGAACGGCCTTCTGATGCCAGAGGTTTGTCTCCCGAAGCACATTTTGCTCTGTCAGGCCCTGAGAAAAAGCTGAGGCTTCTGGCTGCCTCAGAATCAGAAGCAGCTGCTGCTTGGTAAGGGGCAAGGAGGTTAACGACATGTTACCCAAAGCAGCCTAGGCACCCCCACTTTCTTGCAGAGAGCCGTCAACACCAGAATGTTTTGTCTTTTTTAATAAAGTCTGTAATCCAATGGACACACAAAACAAAACTGCGCTGAGAAAACAGTTCCATAAATTAAGTCTTAGGAGAAGAAGGACCAGAGAGAAGGCAGATAAAAAGTCTGTACAATGGGTAACACCTTCCACGGGTTGGGCGGAGGCAGGATAGCCCACGTCTAAATGAAGCGCACTTACAAATGAGTGACAAATACAAAGTCGGAGTATGAAAATAAGATTTTCTTTGAAAACACATCTTTTTTGGCACAGATTAAAAAAAAAGTATGTTGTGGGGATCAGATTTCTTTAGAGTCAGTATTATATATATATATATATATTTTATATATATATATATATTTTATATATATATATATATATTTATATATACACACACCCATGGAGTCCTGCATATCCCACCAAGAAGGAAAAATAGCTCTCCTTTTTAAGTTTTGCTTTGCTTCAGTGTAAACTGTACATCCAGGATGGAGAAGGAGGATGGTGGGGGGGGGGGGAGGAGCAGAAGACGGGAGGGGCCCTTTTCCTGGAGTTCCGAGGGAGGAGAGTGTGAAATGCTCCTTGACCCACAGACGGGAGCAGAAGGTCCTGCGTTCTAAAGTCCACACCGCCAGCTGGTGTGTGTGTAGTGAGACATCCATCCAGCACACCACAACAACTCTTCAACTGTGCAAAGGTCCAAAGTCGCAAATTTAGTGCAAAGGCAGTTCTGGTTCCTCCTCCTCCTCCTCCTCCTCCTCTATAGTTAGCTGTCAAATTAAAAAAACAGGCTTCCTTTAGTCTCCCCAGTAGGAGACCACAAACCCAGCCTCGATCTGCCTCTGGGGCGCCTCCAGAGTCCATCTTCACAAAAGCCCGTATGTAAACATTCAAGGCCGTGGGAACCACCACCCTGCAAGGGTTTGATCGAGGCCCAGCGGAGATGGGAGGATCCAGTTCCTTCCTTTGTTCACTTTCTCTCTCCTTCTGCCACAGGGCCAGGGAGGGCAATGTCCGTTCCCACTGAGTCACTCAGACAGCTGCAATAACAATCATCAGATGGGGAGAGATGTTTGAGATGCTGGCAAGGAGGTCCGGGGCCAGGCGGGAGAGGTGGCTCTCTGAGAAGTCACAAGGTGGGAAGATCTGTAGAACGTAAGCAGGCTGGAAGAGAGAACCAAAGACGAAACCGTGAACACCGAAGGCCTGGCGGAGAGCCTGGCAAGCGACGCCAGGAAGCAGAGAGAGAACAGCAGCAGCAACACCAAGGGCCAACAAGCTGGACCAACTGTCCTCTGCAGGGGTAATGCCTTTGGCAAGGACCCCCTCAGGGAATTGAAGGTGGGCCTTGGCCCTTCACTGTCCTTCTGCTGAACTTCACCTTCTTGCCCAGCTGAGTTCTGGGGATCCCAGTGTTTTCCCAGGCCCTTCATTTGGAAATAGTGGCTTGCTCAGAGAAGAAGCTGGGAATTGGAGCCCCGAAAGACATACTCTCAAGCCTTGCCAGCTTGAATGAACTGTTTCTGGCTCTGTTCAGGCCTGCCCAAATGTGACCGGATTTCAAGGAATTATCTTCTGCTTCACCCCTTCTTTTCCTAGGATGCTCAAGCAGGCCAGGAACACATCCTTGTTTTCAACACAGTTGCAAAAGGAAAGGGGACAGCCCGATTTTTCCTTCCCTTCCTACCTGGTTGGAGCCTGGATTGGGAACATTTATGATGCCAGCAGCTTGCTTTGCTTGCAGGTAGCTAATAAACGCTGCCTTGAGTGACTCGGTCTGGTTCACCACATCCTCTTGGTCTCGGCCACAGGGCAGAGCCAGCAGCAGGCAGTAGTCGCTCTCCACCTGGAAGACAAGACACGGCTCCAGGCCTGAGAATCGCTTCTCTCGGGCACCACCAGAAGCCCCCAGAGCCCAGCTACAACTTCAGAACCCTTTTGACAGAAAATGATCAGCCTCACAATTGTCAGGATACACGCATTTTGTTTTCCTGGCACACAACTGTAGGTCTATGACCTGTAAAAGTATTTCACCACCACCACCACCACCCACCATACCTCAGCCTATCATTCTGCACAGAACTGGGAAGGCATGAGGAAGGCCGGCCATTGGGCACTGTGTTTTTACTGCTCCTTTTTTAACTGTGGAACATTCTGCCACGCATATCCTTACCGACCTTGCAAACACAGGGGAATCGAGGATGAGGCTAAGAGACTGAAAGCTGAAACTCTCCCCAGGTTTCTCCGGCCCTTGTCCAACAGTCACCACTGCACCACCCGGTGGGTGCTCTGAACTCTCCCTGACATCACACAGACATACTCTTCCACCGCAGAGCGGTGAGCCTCTTGTCGGGCCAGTTTCTGCACCATTCTGTTTCTAAAATAAAGGCAGCCCTAGGGGCTAGGCCGCACATTCCACCCAGCACCAGCAACAGGCCGGAAGGGTCCCAAGAGATTTACAGAGGCACCTTTTCAAACAGAAGCTGCAGGAGAAACAAGGAGTTAAGGAGGGCTCAGCCTCGGGCCTGCTTCTTACCGTCATCCGGCGGGCCACCCCCTCCAGTTGTGAGGCTTCCAGCCTCATACGCTGGGCAATCCTCAGGGGAGGGCCACCCTCTGGGGCTGGCAAGGAGCGGTGTGCCAGGACGTTGTTACCGGAAACAAAGTGCAGCTGGACGGCCGCAGTGTCATTCTTCAGGGCCAGGAGCCCCTGCCACACAATGGGGTATTTCTGCCAATCCAAGGAAGAACACAGGCCCGTTAATCGTTGCTACGAGAGAGATGGATCGCTGAACTCCAGAACAGCTGCGTGGAGTCCCATCAACCACTCTCGGCCCCCATGCTTCTCCCCACCCCTACCCACAAAACAATTGGGAAGGAGTAACAAGGCCTGTCCATCCCTCCGTCCGCAGAGACCGCATCGAAACCGACGCAGCAGACTCACAGTCAGCAGCTGGACCATGTCCACTGGTCTCTGAGCAACCGGATGATCCTGCTTCAGCGCCGACTGTGATTCGGACCGGGGCAAGGGCAGTCCTGGAGCTGCCCCAGGACCAGCGGTGGTTGGAATAAAGAGGGCTGGCTTCTGAACTGGAGCCTGATGGGAAGAGGGGGGCTCCTGCTTCGCTGACACAGCGACAGGAGAAGGGTAGGAGGCCTGGCTCGGGTGCAGATGGGGCTCCATCTGCTGGACGTGCCGGTTGACCACAGGGTGGAGGGAAGGGTCTGGCCCTGTTGCCTGGGCCCCTTTAGGCTCCTGGGAGATCTGAGGCGTTTTGCTGTGAGCTGGCTGGCTGGGGTGCGAATGTTCCCCTTCAGGTAGACCCTGGGAGACAGGGGCAAAAGAAAGCATGTTAGGCAGAAGCGGCACACGCACACAGGCACGCCAGGCCATGCCGGTTCTGGGCCTTAGACGGGGACAGGCAGAGACCAGGCTCAAGACAGCCACGCTCCCTTTCCCCAGAAGGCCAGAATCCAACCACCAAGGCCCCAAGCCAAAGGCACCACTCTCCCCACAGCGCTGCCCAGCCTGGGAACTGGCGAATGCCGCTCCTCGTTCCCGGCCCAAGCTATTCTGTGGCTGTCAATCTCAGAAATGCCCTCGACGGGGAAAGGTGACTCCCACCCTCTCTTGGAGCAATGCATGCACATCCATTCAGCACAAACACCATGACTCTGGCTGCTGGGCTTTCCGGCTAGCGGCTCTCGGGAGGTCCACGTCCTATACCTGAACGCAGA
This sequence comes from Liasis olivaceus, assembly GCA_030867105.1. NCBI lineage: Eukaryota > Metazoa > Chordata > Lepidosauria > Squamata > Pythonidae > Liasis > Liasis olivaceus. The sequence goes on along the minus strand of CM061356.1, from coordinate 9,906,214 downwards.
GCTGCAGCCCCCCCACGACGCAAAGATTCAGAAAGCCAGGAGGGGGGCCCAGGAGCGGCCGTCCTGGGACTCCAAGGCAGCAAATGCAGCGCCTTGCCTTAGCTGCTGACCAAAGGCAATCCTACGTCTGATGGAGGGCCTCTGGCCTGCGGAGGCCTCAGACTGAGGCAGAAACCCTGCCCCTGTTCTTACCTGGGAGGGTGTCATGCTCCGGGAAGGAAGCCCAATCGGTGAGCCCCCAGAAAACGGAGGGTGGCCAAGCTGAGCTGCTGGGTGGTAGCTTCGCATGTCCCCATAAACGGGCCGATAATCGTGGAAGGAGGTCCCGCTGGGGTGCATAATCTGCACCCCGTGGGGCACGACCACCGGCTGTGCCAAAGGCAGTCCCGGAAGCTGGCTGCTGAGGAGTCGGGGTTCACTGTGGGGCGAGTGGGCCATCTTGACTTCGGAAGCCTTGGGCGTCTCTTTGCCTGCCTTGGTGGCTGGAGGCGTTTTCACGGACCTTCCTTCCGGCGTTCTGGACTGCCGCGGCTCTGGGTGATGGTCACCGCCCACCGCCGCCATGTGAGGATGCATCATCACCCTCACGTCCCGAGGAACGCTGTACTGGTCGAGCCGGATGCCCGCCGGATGCACGCGGTAGTCCGGCTGCATGACCAGGACGTCGGACTGCACGGGGGCTGAGCCGCGGCACGCCGGGTGGTGGTAGTGCATCTCTTCTTCAGAGGCATGCTGGGAAGACAGGGGCGGCATGACGATCTCCCTCATGGGGGCCGGCTGGGGAGTGCTGGACCGCTGAGGCTGCAGAGCGGCTCTGGGAGAGTGCAGCGCTTCCGGGCGGAGGCTGTAGGGAATGCCAGGCAGCGGAGGGGTGTTCATCCGCACTTCCCCCTGGGAGAGATGGCCCAGGGACACAGTCTGGGTTACGCTATGCGGGGGCATGATCACGGACTGCTCCGGGTGCATGCTGGAGATGTACTGTGGCACCGGGATCCCTGGACACGGAGACCCTTGAAGCCCCAGGATGGAGTTATTCCCTGACAACGCAGGGGAAGAGGGGCCCCCCGGGTGACAAGCTCTGGGAAACGGAGACGGAGAATGCCCACTGGTCCGGGGAGAAAGCGGCTCCTGCTTGGCGACCCCCAAGTGAGACATTGCTCTGTCCGCAGGAACGCCTGGTCCCGGGCTCACGTGGTTGGCCTCTGGATGCAACTTGCCAGACAAGGAAGGATGGTGAGGACCGACCCCGGGGCTCAAGCTGGAGGGCTGAAGTGATTTGCTCTCCCCTTTCAGAGATGTGGGGTCTGGAAGCTTTTTGTTGGTGGAAGAGGCGATGGTCTGAGAGAGGACCATCTGGTTATGGACGAGTATGGAGGGAGTGTTGGCAGACTGGGAGGACAGCACTTTAACTGGGCAAGACTGAGCAGCAGGTGCCTGGACCGATTCAGACTTTTCCAAGCTGCCGCTGCTGCTGCTGCGCTCTTGCTTAACAGAGGAGAGCGCAGGGGAGGGGCTGTACTGCTGAGTCCCCAGGACCAAGGATGGGGTGGAAGCGCTCCCATATCCCACAGGTGCTGGGGAGCCCTTTGGCATTGACTGAGAAGGAACAAGGGGCTCTTGCTTGATCTGGGACTTGGACACAGACTGCTGAAACTCAATGTCCACTGCGCTGGCTGGCGGAATTTGGCTAATTTTCGCAATGATCCGCTGGGAGCCTTCCGTCTTCTGTCCCGAATAGCTCAGCAGGACCACACCTTCGGACGTGTTGACGCGAAGACCCGGGCTGGAGCCTGTTTCCACTGGCCGATCCTCAATCACGGACATAGAGCCCGGGTGGAACCTACTGTTCTCGTTGGGACTAGGCCTCTGCTTGTATTTGGGTGAAACGGCATTGACCAGGCACGTCTGGGGCTGGGACGCTTGTTTCACCAGAGTGATCCTGGGGGTTTCCTCAAGGTCAATGCTATGGGGCATCCTGCTGATCACGGACGTTACCTTGGGTGCAAGGACAGCAACCATCTTCTCTTTCTCAGTAAAAACGGGGGCCTCTGCGATCGGCAGTTCCAAATTATTGGTGGTAGGAACAGGAGACTTCTCTTCTAGACCTGGCCTTGGAACCTCTGCCGGAGGGTGAGGGGGTGCCTCCTCCACCCGAGGAGCACTCACAGGTTCAACTATGGCTGTTGTGACATGCGTGGAGGCAACGCTGGTTGCAGACACGTACTTGGGCTCCATCAGGATCTTGCGCAAAGTGCTGGAATTTGGGTCTATGTCCGATGCTTTTGTATCAGGGGGAAGAGCTGGCGGTGGGGTGGAGCGGGACCGAGCTTCCTCGTGCTTCACAATCCATTCTGTCACCTTTGTGGTGCTGGAATGAAGGGGAACCACTCCGGCCTGAACCGCCGTGGGAAGCTTCACTGCTGCTGCAGTGGGGACGGTTGGCAAAGGTGTGCTTAGGGCATCTGGAGGGGTAACGGGAACGCTCTCAGTCACTGGCCTTAGTTTGAGCCCGCTCTGACCCCCCTCGTCAACAGGAACCGAGGGCAACGACCCATCTGAGGGATTGGGGCCACTCTCAGGAAGGGGGTCCTGTGAAGCTGCCTCCAGGGGTCCAGTCAGACTGGTCTCAGGAATTCCCAGGTGGGAGGATACTGCTGGAGGGGAGTGTTTCCCCTGGCTGTCATCTGATATGGCCCCTTCAGTTGTTCCTTTCATTTCTGGGGCACCAGGGGACTTGCTCTGTGCTCTTTCGGGTTCAAGTGTCCTAAGTTCTGCAACGTCCCCTTTCTTACTGGTGCTCCGCTTACGCCGGGGCCGCGTGGACTTCTGGCGTCCTCGCTCCTTCCGAGACACCTCAACCTCCTGCGAGGTTTCTGCCTCCTGGGCAGAATTTGAAGATTCACTTAAGCTCACTTCGGTTTCTTTGCTTTCTGTCTCTGCAGCTGAACCAGGGCCGGGTGGCTCACCCGAAGCAGCTTCTGCTTCTAAGATATTGCTGACTGCCTGGTCTGTCTCGGGCTCCATTTCCTCTCGCGCAGAAGGCAGCCCTAAGGGTTCGCTGGGCATGTCAGACTCTGACTCAGCGGGATACGTTGGTGGAGCTGCGAAACCTTCTCCCTCTGCAGTAATATCATTTATTATGGATCCTATGGCAGCTGCCAGTTCAGTTTCACTAGCCTGATGGGCAGGCTTATCTCCCTCTTCGTCCTGGCGAACCTCAGACACCTCAGCTGCCTGCTGCTCCTTGTAGGCCGTGATCGTGGGGCCTTCCGTGAGCTTGGCAATGTTCTCCACCGCCTGCTCGAGTTCAATCTGCTTGGCCAGCTGGTCAGCCTCCGGAGGCTGGGCCGAATCACAGGCAGCTTCTTCCTTCGCTTCCTGGAGAGCCTCTTCGGCCTCGCCCTTCGGGACGCGCGGAGAGAGCTTGCCTTCTTTCAGGGGGCTTTTGCTTTTGGCTGGGAAGGGGGGCACGAGCTCCCCTTCGTCCTCACTGGGCCGCAGCACCCCCTTCACTTCATCCACGTTGAGACGGATTTCAACATTCTTTAGGCTCTTAATCAGAGAGGCTTTATCGACAGCCTTGATGTTCCTAGACCGTCCCCTTTTGGGCTTGGTAGCTTTATCTGGAATAAATTTTCTTTCAACGATTTCAACAGGGCAGGCTTCGGATAGATTTTTAGACATTTCGACTTCCTTCCGGTCTCGCTTTGGCTCATTTGGGACCGCCTCCTTCTCCACCCTGACCTTGCCACAGTTTTCGCTGATGTGCAGCCCTTGGCCAGGTGGATCAGGGGAGTCCTCGGGCTCTGGGGAAACCTCTGCCTTGGGCTCGCTCTTTCCCTTTTTAGCCACCGGCGTCTGGCTGTGCAGGAGCTTCTGTGATCTGGGCGATCGCCACCCCTCTGCAGGCTTAGGGATTTCCACCGTCTCTTTCCCTTCCGTTTCTTCTGCCTCGTGCTGCTGCGTGGGTTCCACTTTAACAGGAGAGATTTCTTCCTCAGGTTTGCGACGTGCCTTGGGAGGTCGGCCTCTTCTTGGAGGGGTAGGAATGGTTGCAGGGTCTGGCGGTTCTCGTTCAATTCTTTTTCTGGTTGGCCTGGTTACCTCAACAGACTCTTTCACAGATGAGGGCATGTCGTGATCTCCTGTGGTTGCGTAAACAGATCTCACATTTCTGCGCCTTGTTCGGCCAACCGGCAAACTGGGCTCTGGGTTTTCTGGCTCCACTGCTGCAGCGCTTGGAGATTTAGCAGTGCTTCTTGACACCTTCTCCGTTTCTACTTTCAGTTCTAATAGCTTCAGTGCTTCCCCCCGGGGAGAGCCTGATCGTTTCAGTTTTTCACGATCAATCCTTTCACTTTTCCTCGTGACTGGTTTCTCTGCTACATTTGCTACTATAGACTGAACGGGGGTTTTCGAACGCCTGTTTTTGTATAACTTTTTGTCTTTCACCACAACAGGCGGCTCAGCCTCCATCTCCGTGTCAGAAACTGCAGGCAGGACCTCCACGACGGCCTCCGCTTTCTGGCCTGCTCCAGACTCCACGAGAACGGCTGGGGGGAAAATGTCTTCTTTAGGCTCAGGCAGCTCCTCAGATTTAGCTGCCAATTTGTGGGATAGTGAGACCAGTTCAGTTTCTGGGTCTGCACCAATAACAGCCTGGGAAAAAGAAGACCCAGGCGTTGGTGGTTTGGTATCCAAATAGGAAGTATTTTCAATGGATCTGGACTCTTCCTCAGGAGCTGCCACAGAAAGGGCACTGTCTTTGCTATTATCCATCACGGGAGGTGCTTCATGGTACTCAGGCGAATCAGTTTTAACAGGCGGAAGGACCTCTGGAAGAGACTTTGGGACCTCAACCGCAGGCCCAGGTTCCAGGGGTTTCTCCTCCCTCAAAGAAGAGGGTGCCTCCACAACGGGTTTCTCACTCCCCACTTTCTCTGGAATGAGGGGCAGGGGTTCAGGTAGGGTGTGGGCAGTTGGCAACGGTCCAACAGGGATGGGAGACTTATGCTCGGGTTCATTATGATCAGACACAGCTTCTGGAGTCTTGGGTCGATTTTCCTTGTCCTCCTGTTTTTCTGCTTCTTTGGGCTTCTGGTCTTTCTCCTTCTCCTTTTGCTGCATTCGGGTGAGCTCAATAAATCTGCTATGGAAGAGAACCACTGGCTCTGGCATGAAGTCCGACATACTGTTGGTCCCATCCAAAGATGCTTGTCTACTGTACAATCTGCCCGAAAGGAAGTCAAGGTCTTCATCTTTCTTTTCTAAATGCTGCAGGCGCTTGGAATCCTGCTCAAAAATGGAGCTATGTAAAAACCGCGAAGCAAAGAGCTCTTGCCTTTCCTGTTCTTCTTCTTTGTGATCTTCCTTCTTATCATCCAACTTCCCTTCTGAATCTGGTCTGATCTTCTTCTTTTTCATATACCATGAGGGGATTGGCCGTGGTGCAGAATCCACTTTTTCTTTATCCTTATTGTTTCTAAAACTGGCAAATCTTGAATCCCAATCAAGAAAAGACCAATTCTCTTCCCTCGATGAAGAGAGAGATTTGGCTCTCTCAAGCAAGGCTTTTGTATCCGGTGTGATTGTCTTGTCCAAAGCAAAAGAATAAAACTTATTCCTTTCTAAGGACGTTGGCAATCTCTCCTCTCTCTCACGTAGTTTCTCTTCCCTCTCTCTCAATAAAAAAGACAATCTAGAGCTCTCCAGGAAGGAAGAGGGTTTAGGAGAATGGGGCTTAGTATCGCCATCATCGTCTGAGTCTGAGGGCACCTCCCCTGGCTCCAGGTCCCGGACCGATCGCTTCCGTATACTGTCTCGTTTGACGATGCTACTTGGGAAGCTAATATCCATCCGACCAGGTTCTTGCTTCACTTGAGAGTCCCATCGGGTCGATTCCTCCTCTGAACTCAACGCAGACAGCTTTATCTTAGCTATTTCTACCATCTGCTCTCTTCTATTAGAGTCATAAGGATTAAATTTCAAGGAATCTTCCATCATGGACACATTTGAGTATGAAGGCCCCTTTTCTTCCATTCTAGGTGATTCTTTAGTTTCTTTGAAAGTTATCAGCCTTGGGGAATCCAGCACTTCCTCCTCCTCATGGAACGGGAAAGGTCTCAGGCTAGGAGAACTGGCAGTTCTCTCAGAGTCTTCACTCACCTGGCGGGAGCTTCGGTAGTTTCTCTCTCTCTTAGTGCTGATCTCAAACTCAAAAGCATCAGAGGATTTCTTCCGCTTACTTGGAGGCGAGTCATCCGTCACATCTTGTGGAGGTTTCCCTACTTCATGCACCAGACTACGCCGTTCGTACTCATCAAGGTCTCTTTTTGGACTGCCAAACTTCTCATGTTTTGCAGTCTCCATTTCCATTTGCTGCTTTAACCGCCGACTTAGCTCCATTTGTTTACGGTAACTCTGGGTATGATCTATGTCAATGGGGATTTTCTCTTCAATATCTGATGAAGGAGGCTTATCTTGGACAACTTTATGGTCAGATACTTCCTCAGGAAGACTGCAGTAGTTTTTCCAAACATCATCTCTCTCTGCTCCCTGGTCATCTAACAGCTGTGCATGTTTATGCTGCAGTTTTATGGAATTTACCTTTCTAGAGGAGATCTCAAGGACTTCCAGGGGCTCGTCAGTTGTTTCTCCCAGCCGAGCCTGGAGCTCTAGAACTGGCCGTGAACCAACGCCTACAGAAATACTTGCTGGCTCCGTAGTATCTTTGGGACTAGCAACGGTAGTAAGTCTTTCTAACTTGATTTTCTTAGTTTCCCTTTTAACTGTCTCTTTTCTCAAGGGCTTCCTTTCAGATTCACCCGTATCAATCTGCTTTTTCAAAATGACTCGAGCTTCCTCTTCCTCCTGACTGCTTCTCTTGATTTCCATTTTTTGCTTATCAGATTTTAGGTTTGCCTCAGCAAAACGTCTTTTGCGAGCCTCTAGCTTTTCTAGATCCACCGGATAGGCCACTTCACTGGATGGCTCTGTCTTCAGGTGTTTTTTAGGTTTCAGCTTTCCATCCTTGTCAACCACTTCGATGTGACTGGCTAGGACCTTCTCTTTGGGCACTCTGGTTCTTACAGATTCAAGCTTCAACGGGTCCGACTTGGCTTGATCCATCTGGGAAACCTGCATTTTTTGTTCGGGCAGGGGGGGCTTGATAGGGTCATTCTCCAGCTTCCCTCTTAATTTCTCCAGAGGAGGCTGGTCGATTACTTTCCCTTCTTTTTCTCTCACTCGAGTCAACACCACACACGGCATGAGATCCAGTCGATTCTTAGCAGCCCCTTCCGCATCAGCTCTCTCCCGGCTCTGTTTGCCGCTGCCTTTCATTTTCTCAGGGCTGGGCTCTCTTTCATTTTCTGGGTCGGTTTCTGAAGATGGGGAGCTGAGGGAACGCACTTTGGCCTTGCGCTTCTGCTTCTCCGGTCTATCTTTTCCAGGGTTCTCTGGCTTCTCCTTCCTCACTGGGCGCTTGTCTTTATCCGGTCGCTCTGGTTCGAAAGCCCGCTCCTTTTCTGCTTTTTCATTTTTGGCGTACCGCTCGAGGCGGGCTTTGTCCAACTTGTCGTAGCGGGGTGGAGAAAGGGGGCTGCAGCTGCCGCTGCGCTCCGAAGACCGACTGCAGGTCCTCCTCTCGGAGTCGCTCTGGAGCCTCTCCGACTGTGAGGGAGAGGCTGCGGGGCTCTGCGGCCGCCGGGAGTGAGTGGGGCTGTGGCTCCTCTCCAGGGGCCTCCTTTCGCGGTCTCGGTCTGACTCAAACCGCTCACGCTCACGCTGCCGGTAGCTGTACTCTCTTATGTCTTGCTCATAAGGGTCTCCCCTGTAGTCCCGGTACTCCCGGGGGTCATCGTAATACCGCGGATCGTAATAGTCTCCCTGGTAAGGGTCCCAGTCAGCATAGAAGTCCCTGCCCCGAGCCGGGTACTCCCTCCGAGGATCTTCGGGATACGTCCCCGGGGCCCGGACAGCCTCATAATAGGTGCGGTCAGCAGCGTAGTCGTAGGAGCCTCTTCTTTCATCCCTGCCAAGGCCAGGAACAACAAAAGTTAGCTTCCTAATCACGGACCGTTACGTGCCGATCAACGGCAGCCACCACGGGTGCCACGAAAGACAGCTTAAAAGAGAGCAGACGTTTCAACAGAGAGCTCCCTCCCCTCCTGAACTGCAGCCAGATATCAAGAGGATATCCAGTCCAATCCCCGGCTCACTGCAGGATCCATTACAGCATCCCTGAAAGACGCACCTCCGGTTTCTTTTTTAAGATCTCTAGTCGAGAGCTTACTACTGAATACGACAATCTGTTCCTCTGTCTGACGGCTTGTACGGTCAGGAAGTTCCTCCTGACATTTAACCTAAACCTATTTCCTTGTAGTTTTCACCCCCCGGTTCTGGTCTTCTGGTTCTCTGGGGTGACAGAGAATAAGCCTGCTCCCTCTTTACTGGACAGCCCTCCCTCACCATGTCTTCAGATTGTAAGTCTCCCCTCCAACCCACCCTCCCCATTAAATACAATATTGCATGAGTGGGAGGTTAATGGTATGTATCAATAAAGAGAGAAGGACTAGATTTAAAGCCTTTGCTCTACCTCTAGTGAACTGACTAATATTTTCCTTTAGGTATTAGTTTCCTCTCCAACAACTATATATGCTGTATGACACAAATTAAAAATTAATTGTGAAAAGCAGAAGCTTTAACGCAGAGCAGAAAAATAAGTCCCGGTTCAATTATGAATTGTTTTCCAATTCCTGAGCGTGGAAAAAGCCAACAGTGTATGGATAGAAAGACTTACCTTCTTTCTGCTAGCATTTCATAGAAGTCTCTAATATCCTGACCAGTTTTCTCCATAGAATGATAAAATGCCAGCTGGCTCTCACGGTTTGCAAAATCCACCTGAAATGTAAGATTACTCAGGCAGTCAGTTCTCCCTTATTTTGGTTAATTACCACATCATGAAATGTGGAAATATTCCCAGACAGGTTTAGTCCCACAAACACAACAATGAAAAAAGGGGAGAAAGCAAAATGCAGGGTGACATGCCCCACCCCAATCCGTCCTCATCAGGAAAGTAGAACCTCTGTGCTCGTAGACTCTGGAGAAGATGCTAACTTTCATAGAAGCCTACAAGTTAAATGTAGGAAGCCTTATGATTTCCTCCTGGACTGTTTGATTGTGACCACAGGGATCCCGTCAGCCTCTGACCACCTTGGCCTATTGAACGGGGCCTTATTGCAGCTATTTGTTCTGCAATCATTCTCTAGGCATCCCCCAGCAGCAGCTCACTGGAAACGATTTCCATCTGCCACAGCGAAAAAAGCCCGGGCACAGAGCCTCCCTGCCTCAGGAGAGGAACCCTCCAATTCCCAAATGCCCAGGTAACGCTGAGAAAATCAAGCAGTGGCACTTGAGGGCCAACTGCTAAAAGGCTTAAGACTGACTCAATAGAGAACCATTCCATAACACTTCACAGCTTTTCCATTGTTGTCACCGAAGAAAACCACAGCAACGGGGCAGTTCAAAACTACTAGAGCCCCTTGGTATGAGGAGGCTCACAGAACCATTTCTGTTTCACTCCCCCGGCAGGTTCAGCTCCTGACTGGAAGCTTAACAAGGAGATGAGACACTCCAAGGACCTGCTTGGTTTTCTTTGCTCCGGCAGGGAAAAAGCCAGCGTACAGAAACACACAGCCCTTTGACCATCAATTCCGAAATGGAGGCAAAGGAACCAGGCGCGAGATTAATCTTCTCCTAAGAAGGATGCTCCATAAGAAGAAGTCCACATGCATGTTAGCAAAAAGGGGAGGGGAGGGGAGGGGAGGGGAGGGGAGGGGAGGAGAGGGGAAGCTGAGCAAAGCAATAGCAGAGTAGAAAGAAGCAGTAGGTCTGCATGTAACAGCAGAAGGGGGCCTCATATCCCTATTAAGCAGAGGGTAAAAATAGTGATCCCTCTAGCTGTGATTATTTTACGCTGGATGGCTTAGGAGAAAATGTTCTATGCCACAGAAAAATTCCGTTACATAACTTTTTTTTTAAAATGGCTCTTGAAGAGGTTAATTTTGCAGACCTTAATTTTATTCCCACTGATTTTCCTCCCCTTGGTCTCTTTGACAGCAGCTTGTGCATATTCTATCTCATTGTAGAGAATGAGAGCCATGCCTTTTAAGCGATCAAACACCACCTGTAAAACAAAAAGAAAAGCAAAATAAGAGGGCAGAAAGGGGAGGAATCATCATGGTAGCTGAAGTTAAGGAGTTTTCAACTTGTACCTTGTTTCAGAAGCAAGAAGGATAACAAGGATTTTGAACACTGTCTGAAGTGTAATCAGTGTTTTTTTTTTAATTTCCTTATCTCCCACAATCATCTTAGTGGATTAAAAAAAGGATTTAGCAGGGGCATTTATCCAAAAAAGCACAAAGCGGGAAACCATCATGGCAATTCTACCAAGGTTCCTGAATGTTCTGTTTCAAGGGCAATGAACCTCTCAGATCAGTAGAAATAACAGAACATTTCAAGATCCCGCTCAGTCCAACAAGCTTGTTCAGGAGGCTGGTCCCAACAGAACATATTATTTATTTACCCTGCAATGTTAGAGGAGCAACTGGGCTGAAGTCAAAACCAACCTGAACAAAACTTAGAAAGGAGCTTCTAACAAGGACACAGCTATAGGAATCATATACCAGCTTCCCAAACGACAAATGTTCCCAACGCTCCTGCTTGTGCTGCTCAACTCACTCTAATGCCCAAACAGGAAAGATGGGAAGCTCTGAAACGCTTTGCAGGACGGGCGAAAGCCAGACAGGGGAGGAGAGGGGAACGCATCTGGAAGAGGGAGCCTAAACTGGGGTCAGAATGCCGCCATTAATTAGTCAAGGAGAAAGACAGGCCAATTCATGCAATGGGAGACCTGCCCACCTACCTTCACCACAGGACCGTAGCGGCAGAAATGTCGTGTCAAATACTGATCCGTGAGGTTTGTTGCTAGTCCATCCAGCCACACACAGTTGGTGGGCATGCTCTTCCCAAAGCCCAGCTGGACACCAAAGGGGAAAGCAGCCAGTCAGTCAAGGAATGCACGATTAAGCTCATTTCAACAAAACGCTTTTGGAGATAATGTTTCTGGGGCAGGTGTGAACAAGTCAGAGGGATACTTTTATTAACGTCATTTGTGCAGGCTCACTCCTAGGCAAGTGGATTAGGTGTAGCACGCACAGGACAAACTCTACTGTGTGGTGCCGTGAAACAAAACAATTAAGGGAGAATATGGGAAATGCCCCTTGCCATCCATTTGGTTTTTAGCCTCTATGCCAAGCCTGCGACCGACTAAACTAAGGGGTGCATAATACAACTAATAAAAACCAATATAAAAATTAATATAATAAACAATCAGATAATGCATTGATGGAGCAATCACTGAATAAGAAAACTAATAAATAAACAAAGGCAACAAGGTATTACCTACCAAGCACTCACTGGAAGAGCTCTGCCTTAATAATCTACAGTCAGATTAATAATCTAATAATCAGATTTGAATAATCTGATCTGAGCAGGAAGGCCTAAGTTAGAGGCAGGGCACCTCTGGCAATTAACCCCCAAGAGCCGCACCCTAGAGGGGCTTCACATACCTTGAGGCGATTGTTTCCAAGATATTCTCCATCCATCTTTTTGATTGCTTTGCAGACACTGGCAATATCACAGTACTGCAGGAATGCATACTGAGGAATCCCGTTCACTTTCTTAATGTCAATATCCTGGTGGGGAAAGAAAGCAGTCGGCATTAAGAGCGGGCCCAGACCGTGCAGCACCATGGAGGCAGCTGGGCTAGGCGGGGCACCAGCTCAAGAGGACACGTGTGGTCTGGCTGACCAGTGCCTGGCTTGGCAGCTTTGCGTTCTGGAGATGAACCACTTTACTCATCCAGAAATCAACGAACAGTAACTCAGACACTCTTTTATTTTGTATGCCTGAATGCCCAGGAGATCAGCGTTCTCCCAAGGTGTTTCTACCACTGGCCTCTCCCACACCAATGAATGGAGGTCCACAGGCTCTTCACTCCTGTCCAGTAGTCCAGCCAGTTTGCTCTCCCAATTGAAAAAGGGAGCTCAGCCAGTCCATCTGTCCTTGAACTGGAAGCAGAGAGTGAAGGACCCAGCATACCATCTCCCTCAAGTGGAGACAATGGGACCCAAGAGGGAAAACGCCACAGGCTGCCTCTGAAACTTCTCTCCAGATGGCGACAATATGTCAGTATCAGTGGTCTTGCTTTATGCTGACATTTTAAAAAATATACAGTGCGCACATCGCTGTTAAAGTCCAATGCTCCAGTCTTCCATTCCTCTGCAGCTCACAGCTCTGAAGACAGTAAATGATTAATAAAAGTAATTGCCTGCTTTTGTCCACTATCCTGGTGGCTTTTTATTAGAAACAGAAAGGGCATGGAGTATACCCCACATATGTTATATATGGACACACAGAGAGAGAAATCTACTCAAGGAATAACCACCAAAATCTAGTTCAAGAGAAAACCCAAAATATTTTGCCTCCAAACTAAGTAACCTGATTAGCTGAAGCAAGCAGAGGTGAATGAGAGGAGACATGACTAAGATGTACAAAATTATGCATCCAGACAAAGTGAACAAAGAGAAGCTATTTTCCTCTTCCCAAAATACTAGAGGTCACCCAATGAAATTCAATCCTGGAAGAATCAGGACGGACAAAAGGAAATATTTTTTTACATAACACGTAATTCAACTTTGGAATTTGCTACCACGAGATGTAGTGCTCGCTACCAGCTTGGCTGGCTTCAAAAAAGGGCTGGACCAATTCATGGAAGTCATGGGGATCAATGGCTCTTAGCCTTGATGACAGTCTGACCATCTCTGAAGGCTATCTGCTGGGAGACTGGTGGGCTTCTCTGTGCAGTTGGCGGGCCACTGTGAGAACAGACTGCTGGACTAGATTGGCCAGAAGTCCGAACCAGCAAGGCACCGCTTATGTTTTTATCCTCCCAGAAAGTAACACGTCAGGTTCATGAAACAGCTCTTTCAGCTCTGGAATTCTGTACTTTCCATACTAAAGAACAATAAAATCTAGCCACGGGTTATGTTTATCTAACAATTTCTGCCACATAAAGAGAGATAAACTGCCTGTACATACCACTATTCCTCCAAAACGTTGAAAAATGTTGCGAAGGTCATGATACGTGGTGGTTTTTTCAAGGTTACCAATGAAGAGGGTTCTGGTTGCTTTAGGGTGAAATTCATCGATCCTTTCATCCAATGGCCGGAATTCATTCTCGCTTTCGGTTTCTGAAGGCAAGGGAAACAAAAGTAGCATCTTCTGAGACATTTTTGCTTCTAAGAGTCTCTTAGCTATTATTTGGGTCAGGGACCCCTTCCCACTCCGAAAGTTTTTGCACTGAGGGATGCCAGGAAATAAAAGGTTAGAAAAGCCTGTGAATCCCTGAGAGACAAGGAAAATGCAAGGGACGCTTTTCATAGCAGAAATAAAATTCAGCAAACTGACCTGGAAAAATAGCTGACAGAACAAGTTCAGAAATGATTTGGGATGTCATTTATGGTTTTCTAATTATAGAAGGCCAATATACAGATGAAACCAGCTAAGGTTGCATTGTGCCAAAATAAAATGAAAGTCAGATAATTAATAGAGAATTCTGAACGTGCGAAACATTCTGCAATTTCTCATTTTTCCCACCTACAGAGGGAGCAAGTCCCCTACAGCCTCTTCCTGCTCAACTTCCCCAAACAAGCGCCTGACTTGAGAGGCAAGCGAAAAACACAACCGACTGACTGACTCAGCAGAAGCAAATGGAAGTTAGGGGACAATACGGAGGTTTCCCACAACCACGGGGAGAAAAAAAATCTGACAAACTGACTGAAAAGCAACATTTAGACAGGTCAAGCCCTAAGCTTGCTTTGGAACCTCCTTGATTCTTCTCCATTTCACCCAAGATGTTCTGATATGCTTCAGTTAGGTAGAAATCTTTGGGCCAGAGAACCACCTCTGTTCTTTCCGAGAGTCCACAAGGCCTTCCGTGTGCTCACCTGGCCCTATCCAAGCAGTCACTTCGATCTGCATGCCAAAAAACAGCTTCCCTTTGGAGGCGTTCAGGGCTTTCTCCTGATCCTCCTGCTGCCGGAAGAATACAAGTCCGTATCGCTCTTCAGAGGCCCCATGAATCTGCACAGAGGTCACCTTCCCATACTTCTTGAACTCATGGAACAGCCCGTCTTTGAGGCTGGTGTCTACACCACAAGGAGCAAACCAAAAGAAGACATGGTCATCTTTGGAATCCACAGCGCTAGTTTAATTTGAAGCTTCTGTTTGCATTGTATATGTCTACATCCATAACGAGGGAAGCAAGAACAGATGCACACACCTGGTGGCGGGCAAGCAGAACAAGCTATTTCAGCCGCGTCCAGCACCTACCCCCCCCCTTTCTCTCCTCCTTTCTTTAAGCAATTCCTGCCCGTGCCAAGGTAGCACCCATGCTTTGGCTTGGATGTATATAAATGAAAAAGGAGTCCCAGAGAATTCTCCCCTTCCAGAAAGAAGGGAGCCTAAAATATCTATGTTGGTCAGAGAAGGGGCTTTACTTTCTTGCAGCCCACTAACTTCTCTACAATGAGCAGAGGAATGGGCTCAGATTTCCTTGGGGTAAAATTTCTATTACAATGTGCAGATTTTTTTTTTAAAGGGGAGCCAGTCTGTCCAAGACCTATTTCAGTAAAAAATCAAAGTACCTATTTTCAAAATTTAGGCCAGAGCAACCCATAATGTAATTATAGAGGTGGTGGCTCACTGAACTGGCGTTACGTGTTCTGGCGGAACGTCATCATCAGCCTCGGCACAGCTGGGTGCAGTGGCACCTGTGGTGCAGAGATGCTGCTTGGGACTTACCTGTAGAACGCACAGGGAGATTCTGGACCTTAATCCCAAAACTTTTACGGGGTTCATCTTTTTCCAGAGGTGGAAGCAACTGGGAGGTGGGGGCTGGAACAGCTGTCGACTGAACTGAACGGGCTGGAGATTCGTCACTCGAACTGCTACTAGAGTCACTGCTACAGAAGCAAAAGGAGACCATGGGAAATGCAGTTAGGAAGAGTTCCGCAGAGGCTCTGAAGCACCTACGTCGTCAGGCGTGGCTTCTTCTCCCATCCCATATGCTGCTATGTGTCATCTTCAAGGAAATGCGAAGGGATGGGGTAGGACTGGGAAAGGATTCAGGGCAAATCATAATCTGAAATCCCATTTTAGCTCTGCACTGAAGGAGGATAAATCTTCAATTTTAAGCATCTAATATCGAAGGAATGTGGAACTAGCAGCTGGGAGTTCTGATTAACAGAAACAGCCAGCACACCTAACAAAGAGCTCTTCATCAGATCTACTAGGCCTGGATCCTCTTTCCTGGTTCCCACACAACAGAAGGCCATGTTCATAAAAACTACTCAGCCCACTCAAGAAATTCAGCCTCTTGCAAAATCTTCAGACAAAGGAGTCAAACAAACACCATCAGGGCAAAGTGTAATGTAAATGCCGTTATGTTTGCAACAGGAAAGTTAATTAAATCTTCAGTTTCAACAAAGTAGTAGTACAGGAAGACTTGAAAATTATACTGATTTTTCAGAGAACAGCATGATTAAAATAAACAGTTGTTTGCCCTTTTACCAATAAACTAAGAAAAATACAGGTTGTGAAACCACAGTAAATAGCTCATTACTTACAAACCGTAATCAGCTTTCCCCAACTTAGTCCCTCCCAGATATTCTGGAATACAGTCACAGAATTCCTAATCAGGATTCTGAGAGTTGTAGTCCACGACATCCAAAAAGCACTAGGTTGGGGAATGTTGATTTATATGAAGGTGCTACAAAGGCTTACTAAGGAGGGGAGAAACACAGTATGTGGAAAAGAGACTTGGAAAATACAATCCCCAATGAGGTGTGAGAAAAGGAATTTACCTGATGATAAAAAGTACAAAGTTTACAACTTACCTCAAATTTATCAAATATAACTTTGTTAGCATTTGATTCCTTGGACAGACACATAAGTTGAAAGAAAGGGCAGAGTCGTAAAGGGAATTGAACATGATTTCTTGTCCATCTGATGGACCTGTACAAAGACCAAGAACTTCTACCACAAGAGAATCGGAACTCCTATAATTAGCACTTCTGGGCAATATCAGCAGAAAGTATCATATATCTACATGCTGGTGAAGTGATAGCACAAGTAGAAAAGTAAGTATTTGCCAGCAATGGAAAAGTATTATGCTAAATATGAAGAACCTTAAAACTGACATGATTACAGAGGTGGTGGACACCAACAGAAAGTGGCTACAGAGGAGCCACCCTCATCTCTTAAGGAAACACTTCCTGGCATTCTCTGTTTAAGGTGAGAAAGTGTTTGTGCCAGGTGATTAACGGTTAGCCAAATGAATCTGAATCCCCAGTTCCTTTCTACTCCCCCAAAAGGAGCTACTGGCACAGGTTCCAATTCAAAGGGAGCAGAGTTCGGTTCTGCCAGCCTTCCACAGCTGCTGACAGCACAGAAAACTGTCATGTGACAACTTCCAGGAAAACCAAGCTAAACTGCCCTTGTCCGTGGGATATTTGCTATTCTTGTCTGTACCCTGGTTTAAAGCAGGAAAACAGAAAGTGGAAGGGGGCAACATGAGTGCTCCACCACTTAAATTATAAAGCTGTCCCCTTGGGGCTAGACTGGTCGGACAGTTGTTCTTACTGACATAGAAATAAGCTAATGGGCTTGAAGATCTTTCACGTAATTCACCTAAGAAATGGTCATGGTTTCCTATAAAAGAGGATGCAAAACCAAGATATTTATTAAAACCAATGAATTCCCAAGCTATATGTAATCTATCCTCCTTGCTAAGTCCTATTTTTACAATCTTTATCTCCGTAAGTATTTTACTAGGCATTCTCTCCTAGCAACAGAGAGAGAAAAAAGTAAGAAATGCAGCAACTTGTTGTTTTCATCCTGCAACACAGTACAGGAAGACAAAACAATTCCTGGCAGCTCCATGTAAGTGGCCAGGTGTCTGACTGATTCTTGCAAGCAGTCAGTTACCCTGAAACAAGGAGATTTCATCCTTAAGAAACCAGCTTATCAATATTCATCCAAATGGATTTCAGAACCCAGGCTACTTTCACTCCTTTATCTTCCCCCAAAACAATGCATTTCAACTTTTGTGTGGGTGTGGGTCTGTATACCTTCGTCGACTCCTGGCGACTGCCTGGACAAGTCCATGAAGTTCCTCGGCAACGTTTCAGAAATGGTTGGACACTGCCTTTTTCCTAGGGCTGAGAGAGAAGGACTGGCCCAAAGCCACCCAGCTGGCTATGTGTCCAAGGCAGAACTCGAACTCACAATCACCCAGTTTCTAGCCCAGGGCCTTTAGTCACTACATCAAACTGGCTCTCTCATTTCAACATTCAGGTTTTGTTTTTGTTTTTTAAGCCAATGTGGCTCTTTCTAAATGAGGGGTTCTTTAACTTATCAGCAATTCTCTGAAATGATGCTTGCAAGAAAATAAATGTCTACAGTTGCAGACTATACTAGATCTTTCATTCTAGAGGCCTAGACAAATAAGATCTATATTTTTAGGACTTAGCCCAGTTGAAAGAAATCTTAATTTTAGTAGTTAAATGAGTTTAACTGTTCAGTTCTGCACGTGACTAAACACAGCAAGAAAACAACAGACTTCCTTTGTTTTTAGATGATGCATATGTGTCACAGAAGGACAAACATCTGTGTGAGAATGAAAGGGAATGCCTCTCCCAAGACAGAACCTGCCATCTGCAGATTTCTAAATCATCACAGGGAGGAGGAGACTCTCCATGGCTATGTAGTCCTCTCAAGGTGGGAAACAACCGGCCCGGATTATCAATTGCAGGTGACCCAAGTGAAGGGAGAAGGCCTTTGCTTTTCTTTCTCAGCCAGCAGGGTCTCCTTAGGGGCACCTGGCTGCCACTGTGGGCAACAGGAAGCTCCAAGGTAGTCCTGCTTGTTACTGTGAACAAATGTGTTGCTCAATTTTCATTTAATTGATTAAAGAGCTTTTCACCTTAACAATATTTTAAAAGCTGCTAAATAGAAACACACAATATTGGCCAAGAAAAAGCTAGTGGGTTGGGGGAGAGAGGCAATAAAAATCCACTTTTCTTTGAAGAAAGAATTTCCCTCAGGACTGCAACAGAAAGGACCCTGTTGCCAGAGAATGCACTCCCACCGCAAATCATGAAGGTTCAGATGACGTGGGGACAGAAGCTTGGCTACAGTAAGAGTATCTCTCCGGCAAGAGATCCGTGAGGAGAGGAACATAACGGCCTGCCCACCTGCAGTTACGGCTGGCAAGGAAAAAAGGGCCTGGGTAGACAAGAAAGAAGTGCAACTTGGAGAGAGGCCATAAGAGGCAGAAGGAGGAAGGAGGGCTTGGGCAAGCCTGGAGAAAGAAATATGGGCGCTTACTTCTGCAACGCTGGGTGAATCAACCTACACTCAGTGTATGGTCTCCTCTTATTTATGCTCATTCTGTGAGGTTAGCACAGCCAAAGTTTGCACTCTGTAATTCAGTCTGCCAAGGTGCCAACTCACTGCAGCATCCTCAGAACAATAAAAAGACAAGAATTTACCAGGCCACTGAGAGCCACAGAAAGAAGTCAGGGCTCAGCAGTAGCTTTTCAAGAAAGGCAGAAAACTCTGTCACTTTCCTGGGACTTAAAACAGCTTCAATTACTTTCAGAGTGCAATATAAAGCAGGTTTCTCCCTATGACAGAGAAGAGACAATTATCCCTGTTTTACACAAGTAGCTGCAAGAAAGAGATACAGGAAATTCTGCTGGCAGAGGTTGTCCAATCTGCCATTTCTAGATACTTTGAAAACTCTTTCTCCAAGCAAACTCTTGCCTCTCAGGGCATCTTCTTACATCCACTTAAGGGTACCAAGCATCTTGGGAAAAAGAGGATCTTTATGTGTACATGTGATGGGCCAGATCCAAAAATATTTACACTGCAGCAAAGAGGCATTATCACATGCAGGCGCTTCATATGTGCACAATGGGAAAACACATTGCTTGAAAAATCCTGTGGGCCCTGAGACAGTCAATCCCATGCTTGCAAAGAGCCACTAGTTGAAGACCCAGGTCTAGCTCCATGAGATTCACTGAGTAAGTTGGCCTAATCACTGTGCTTCAGTTTAACCTACACAGCAGGGTGGGCCTGAGGTTCAAAGGAAGATTCACCTATCCCCATACACCATTCCTGGAGGCAGTTCTGGACACCAATTTGGGATATCAATCCACTGCTATGAGCCTGTAGAAAGTATAACTCTATTCTGGATACTTCACTGGGAAAGTCTTTGTGAAAAGAATACCGATTCTCTCTTTATCCTCCCAACAGCTCTTCTGGGACATACTAAAATACCTACACAGTGTGGGCAAAAAATTTGAGCTTGTTTGCATGGTTTTGATTCTCTAACACTCAGTCCTGCTCTTGAGATCATCTGAAGCCAACGGTTGGCTGCCAATGGAACTCTGTCTGACTGACCTTCATTTCCATTCACATTATGTCATCAGGCCAGATGATACAAAAAACAGGATGCAGACGGGTAAAGTGAACTTGGTTTTTTGACCAAGACAGTTCTAGCTGCAGCATTAATGTATTATCTAAGATTAGAGGCTGATTAAACAGTAACCCAAAGAGTCTCTGATTATAACAACTTTGTTAATCAGCTAAATGTATAAGGTACCTGGAGTGACCTCAAGCAATGTTCTGTTTATGTTGAAAAGCAAACTAAGTGCATGTTCACAAGGAAGCAGAAATGCAAAAACGAGGCAGAACTGAGAATGAAACCATTACTGAAGTGCCTAAGACGTTTATGCAGCTGGGCCTGCATGTAGGAGAACATCTTTGAAACTGCAAACTGAGCTGCACAAAATATATATATATATATATATATATATATATATATATATATACAGCTGCCAGTGGTTTCAAACTGCCACCTAGCTGACCAGTTACTTAAGCAAGCACAAAGAGAGGCATGGCAAATAGGCTTCTTATTTGAAAAGACCATTTGTAGGTCCCTCCAGGCTTCCAAACTCCCAAAGAGCTGTCCATAAGTACTCCATACAGAGGCTCCCCGTGAGGAGACCGTAAAACGGGTCTCTCGTGGGTTTTAGAGCTCCGGGAGCTGAAGGAAAGCCAGCTGTGCCCAAGCTGCGGTTCAGAGCCTTTAAATGGACACTGGGTTCGCCCACTTCCTTTCTTAATCACTCATGGAAGTTGCTTCTTAACTGCTTTTTGGATATTAAGAACCTTCAGAATGACAAGTTGCATCACACCAGGTGATTCTCCTTCAATCCTTAGTGAAAGAAGTTTCATGTA
Source organism: Liasis olivaceus (assembly GCA_030867105.1). Classification (NCBI taxonomy): domain Eukaryota; kingdom Metazoa; phylum Chordata; class Lepidosauria; order Squamata; family Pythonidae; genus Liasis; species Liasis olivaceus. Next base: position 9,885,787 of record CM061356.1, on the reverse strand, counting down.
AGTTTAATAACTTAAAAAAAAAATAATTCTGAAATAAAAGCAAACGGTTGATTAGAACACTGACTTTGGAAAGTTACAGATTAAGGGGCAAAATGGATTAGAAATAAGATTTTGAAATTAATTATAAGAATCCTTCCTGTGAATTGTTTAACATCCTAATAAAAATATACAAAGATTTTGAATCTAAGTGTAAGAAATCGTCCTGTGGGAAAATGGTGTGGATTAGAGAAAAACATGATAAGAGGAGGCTTGGAAGGCTTGACGCTAGAAGCAACCAGAAAGAACTAGAGATTATAATGAAAGGAGAAGAGACCCAGCAATACAGCATGGAGAAAAGTATTTTAACTCTGGAAGGATTCAAGGATATTTGGGAACAATGCACTTAGAAATTTCTTTTGAGACTGTCTGCTACCATAAAAATGGGTTTAAAAGAGGAGATAGAATAGGATACAACTGAGGATCAGGCTGTTTTGGATTGGACAAATTTGACAAATTATAAGAATGATATGGAAAAAGATGTTACACTGGATTTACAAATGAAACCGGCTGATGTCTTAAATGATCAAAAGAGACACACAAATAATAAATCAGAAGAGCAACTTTGACAACTTTCTTATCTTGGACTTACAAAAGAGATATTTCATACTCATGAAGGAGTTCCTGAGAAAAGACAGAGAAAATGAAAAGAAATCAGCTTCTGGGACACTACTTAAAGGGAATAAACATCAAGATTTTTAAAAGCAAAAAGAAGAAATACAAAGTTTGCTTATTTGAGCAAGGTTAAAATATATATTATGTTCCTTCTAGTAGCTCTTAATGGGATTTTCTTGACCAGGACTGAATGATGAGGCTTTAAAGATTTGTTTATAGGTAAGATATGGGAAGAAGAGGGTTTTTGTTGTATTTTCAGAAAAAGCAATAAGCTAAGGTGTTAAAAGGAAAGGATCACAAAGTTGGTTTATTTGATTAAGTTTAAAAAAAAAAGATGTTGTTTCCAGTATGTGCTTAACTTGTGAAGGTGTTTCTGAGAGGAGAACAAGAGAAAATGATAAGAAACTTGAAGGAATTAAAGATCAAGATTCTTAATATGTTGTTTCTGGTAACTCTTATTGGATTTTTTTTCACTAGGTTTGAATGACAAGGTTTTCAAACTTGATAGATAAGAGATAAGATATGGGAAGAAGAATTTTTTTTTATTGCATTTTGAGAGAAAACAATAAGTTACTCTGTTAAAGGAAAAGGAAAAGAAAATGAAACTGATTTATATGATTAAGGTTAAAATATATATGTTATTTCTGGTAACTCTTAATGGACTTTTGCTGATTAAGACTGAATGACAAGGCTTTATAATTTCTTTATAGATAAAAGATGAGATATGGGAAGAAGAGATTATTTGTTGAAATGTTAAAGAAGGTGTTAAGTTACTGAAATTGTACTTGTCTTGATGAAGGGGAAAGTCATTACTTTATGTATCTTTTTTCTTTTTCTTTTTTCTCTTCTTTTTCTTTGCACTTTTTTACTTTTTATATTTTTCTTAGTTTGCATTTGTTTTTTTATCTTTGTGTTTTTAAACTTAATAATAAAAATTATTATAAAAAAAACAAACCTTAAGAGCTGTCCAAGATTCTGAGAGACAATGTGAGGTTAGAAATATACATGAAACAGGCACAGTGTGTTCTCTAATCTAGGACGGTGGTTGGCTTTTTATTAACCCAGTGAATCATGGAGAACAAACTGAATCTGCCAAAGGCTCCTGGACGAGCTAACACCTGGATAGGGAAAATATTTTGGGAGGCAGCACAAATATGCTCTGTACCAATCTTGGTCCTCCTTCCACTACTTTACCAATCTTGTTCACAATGCAGGAAATTGGATTAACCCCCCACCACCACCAATTTAGAAATGAAAGGCATGATGAATTGTAAATCAATCAGATGAACAACTCATAAAAGGATTACAAATATGAATGTAAATCTATCCCTTTATGAAGCTTTAATTTACACATTTCCTTGAGTCGAACTTAGATTTCTTTTTGGCAGAGATTACAAGTGCTGATCTGGCTAAAAGCAACTTCATGCTCATTTTCAACAGCAGCTTTCATCAAACAAGAAACTGCAAAGCTTGCAATAATCCCCAAAGTTCCTCAAACTCAAGCTCTTTCAAACCAAGAACAAGTTCTTGGAAGACAGAGCTTTTGCCTGTTGCATCTGAAACAACATACTTCACATAAGTCAGATGAGTGGAGAAACATGCATGACGTCAGAACAATTTCATGTATGTGGCTTTCTAATGGATTCTAGTCAGATCAGTCCACAAATGGTAACAGAGCCAATCTCAGGTGAGTCAATAATCTACCCTTGTTTTCAGACTGCATGGAAGCAACAAAGAGTGCCAATTCCTTGACTCTCAATAATAAAATGTGCTTCAAAGGTTACACCACACACAGGAACAAAATCACCCTTGGAAACTCACTAGTTTCCTTGACATATTGTTCTCTCTCCACCGAAGTTTCACTATCTTAAAAATGAGACCTACCCCAGAAGACTAAAGAAAGGTTAATCCCCACTAAGTTGTTGAAAGAGAATGAAACATAAACTTAGAGAACAAGCAAGCAGCATACATGAGAACACACTCTAAGGGTCTAACATGTGCTGCTAAGGTGAACTTACTTTGCCCCATAACTCTGACCTACATAAGTCAAGCAATCAGCTGATGATCCCAGTGTGTCATGCCCTACTAGTTAATACTGGCGTGTGACTAAGTCTTTGTGGATAAACAATTGCATTTTTTTCTCTAGCTAAATTAAGCTTGTGAAGAACCATCCTGCACTCAAGCAGAGTCCAGAAATTCGGCCAAGTCAACAAGCATGGTGGTCCTTCAAGGTATTGCCATTCCATTTAAAATACATTTCTTAGTTGCCCCAACTGCTATGCAATAGCAGACTCAGCTAGGTTTAAGTCAAGCTTAATGCCACTATCTCTTCTCTTTGTGCTCCACTGCCCTTAGCTTTCATCTAAGAAGAGAAAAGAGAATAATCATGTATACCATTCAGCCCATTGCATTTCACAGATTCAGTGGCCAGAAAGTCACCCAAAAGATTCAAGACGACTTTAAGAAGAATTAGCTCTTCAGAGCACTGCAACATTAACCTCCTTCTACGTCTACACTCAGAAAAATAACAACAATGTTATGCTTATCTCAACATAGACACTGCAAAGCAGCCTCTAATGCAAATGAAAATGTTCTAAAAGATTGACAAATTTTGCTCAGATTTATCTACAGCTGCAAACATTTTTAAAATAGTTAATTAAATAAAGAAATTAAAGAAGGGCATTCCTATAAGCCAGGCTGCTGCCCTGTTCCACTTTGCTTACTCGCATCTGTCTTTGCAATAAAACTAGTTGCTGAGCAGGTTAATCATGCACTCCCATTAGAATGAGGCATAAATCTGCTTTCTTTTTTGTTTGTTCTTTGTTCAAGACCAGGGAGATCACTCCTTTTTTCTCATACTGCCCTTGGGCCTTTCCAGTTGCTTCTTCCAATGGACATTTTATATTTAGGCAATTATTCCATTTAAACAATACAATTCTAGCAAAAGATGGGTTTTGAAAATGTTTTCACAGTTGTCATGTTCACCTGAACATATCAAATTATAATGTTTGTTAAAGTTGAGTGACAGAAAAGTGGAGTCATTCCCCAAGTCTGAGGAAAGGACAAAACCTGTTTGTCTAAACATTCATGTCTAAGTTAGACAATATTGTAAGTTAAAATTATAAATTAATTTAGAAACAGGTGATAGATCAAAGCAGTCATCAACACTAAAATATCATAATCATCATACTATAACAAACAGAACCACTTCCAAAGGCTCAAAAAAGTTTAGACTATTTTAAGTCTGTGAACAAGTTTTCACATGGTCACAAAGAAATAGTGGGTTTATGCTAGAGCGGTTTGTTTCTAAAATAAGAGAAAGGTGAAAACCGTCATTGCAGCCCAGAATAAAGCAGTTTCTAGCTCATTACACCATGTGGAAAGAGGCATAAGAATGTGAACTTTGATTTCACAGTAAATAGGGCTGATATTTGATACACAGCAGTTGCAGTTTTCTTTTCTGCAATAAATCTACTTACCAGGAGTACTTGTATCACTGAGAGCATGCTTATCTGTTTCCAGACCAGTTTATTGGGAGAAGCCTAACATCAGAAAGGCCCTTGGAAAGGAAGAGTGAGTCCTGGGCTCACCCAGCCACGAAGAGCACCCTTTCCCTGCTTACAACTAATCAGGAATGTATAAAACATTCAGTGCATTAACTCTCCTATGTACAGAACAGCTGGTCTGTCCCTGAACCAAAACATGTACATGTTTTAGTCCATATATGAAATGAAATGGGGACATTATTAGCAGGGTGGGGGATTTAAGAGCAGGGAAAAGGCATGAACATTGATGGTAGCTAAGGGAAGGCAGGGAAGGACATAAGGAAAGATGCTGGAAAAATAGGGAGGAGGGCCGGGAGCTGCTGGGAAGAGGAAAGGATAGAGGGGGTGATGCACACCAGCCTGGTCATGCTCACCCTGTGGAAACACTCAAGCATCCCTTCAGATTTTGTTTTGGCCCAAACCTGGAAAAACTAAAACATTCTGGGTTTTGCTTCTGCTGACTTGCAGCCAGTCTGAATAGTTTGGCAGAACTTCTGAAACACAACAGTTTTGTTCCAGCTTTGAAACAAAACATATAACTTTCAACTAGCTGAATTTCTGAGGGTACTGGAACATGCAGTGGAGTTTCCAACAAGACTCCTAACATGTAAGTAGGTCCATACAGGAGAAACCTGTACACTGTACCTGTAAAACGTTCAGTACACTACAACATCAACCAGAAGATTTTTTCCCCATCTACTGCTCTTGGCAATTCCCTTTTTCTGCCTGACAAACCAACCAGGTAAACCAATCTTCCTTAAAGGAAGCAATGCAGAAAGGAGTCAGGCTCTCATTTTGCATAATCTGCAAAATGTGACACACTACAGCAGTCTGCTACTAATGAGATGTCAAGTGATACACTAAGGAAAGTGTAATTATTCATACTACATCTTTTAGCACATTCCATTAAATGGTAATAGCTGGTTGAATTCTCTTCCTTTCCACAGAAGTATGATGAATGATGAGAGATATAAGAAAAATGCAGAAGATATGGAAACAAAGAAACATGTCCAATTTTTGGCAGTTACATTCCATACACAATATATTTATTCTTCAATCACTCTTAAAGACTTAAACAGGCAAAACGCCCACCAACCATTGCGGTTCCTTTTTTCTGAAAAGTTCAGGCCTATCCAGATGACCCATAACTTTGGCATTTCACTTGTCACTTTATGCCTGAAAACAGAACTAAAATTTTGTTTCTAAATCATGAGTACCGTTTTGAATTCAAGGCTACAGAGTAGTCTAGAAATCCATAATCTGTTCTTGAACACTTCTAGAGCGTGATTAAATTTCACATATTGCCCCTTGAATAGCAGGTTACTTTTATTTACTTTTATGTTTATGTAAGCTTAACATAACTTACATAAAGGTACGTAACTTTAGTCCTTGAAGACCCATAAACATTGTAAAATCAGTGAATACATATAGATTCATTTTATTCAAGTCCCGATGAAAAGAGGCAACTGAGCATGTACAGAAGGCAAAACTTGTTTTGCAAATGCTGTGGTATGAACCAAATATTTTACTTTAGATCCTGGCTATTAATGTAGCCAAAGCTATTTCCTATACCAGTGGAATGTATTTCTTAATTTTAATAAGTGCACCTTATTTACCACTTGAAAAACGTGCACTCCGTGAGCAAAACTGTTTTGAGAAGGGAACAATACCAACAACAATAACAACAATGTATGAGCAACTCTTCCAATATACCTTGTACTACACAAGTCAACTTTCAGTAACAATGTTCAGGCTTTATACACAATCTTACATTTTTAAAAAGCAGTTAACTAATCCACAGTTTATTCATTGATGACTTCAAAGAGCGTGGTAAAATTGAAACAAATGTATTAGAAAGTTTGAGTCTCAAAGAAGCCTACAAGCTAAAATACAACACTGGAAAGCAGCAGACTGGCTTCATAGAAAAAGTTTGGAGACAAAATGCCCTGAAACGGTTGAGCTGAGATCTACTGTAAAGCATTCTTTAAGGATAGCCTTGGACTTTAAATACCCTGTGCATGCTCCACATTTGTGTATGCATGAACTAAGGCCATTACAACAGCACCGCCCACTCCTGGATAACAGATGAGCACCAAAACCAATTTTTTTACTTATACAGTCCAAACAATGGACCCAGTCCTCTGGGTGATTCCCACAGCTTGAAAAATCAACATCAAAAACCAAATAAAGTAAAAGCAATCCATACGGTAAGGAAAACCAACGGAGCAATCAGCACAGACACCAATATGAAGTAGTAGCATAAAAGCAATATAAAAACAGCACTAACACTAAGTGAAGAAAAGGAACAATTAGTTTTCAGATCTGAAACACACCAAGCAGTATTTAAAAGACTTTGGAAAATAAGAAGAGTGTCACCTGGTACCTTTTTTTTTTTTAATACCAGCTCTAGGCAACCAATCATCTTATAAATCAGCTTTTTTTTTTTTGGTGCCTTCAAGTCAGTATTGACCTGCTTCGCAGGGCTGAGGGAGTGTGACTGGCCCAAGGTCACCCAGCTGGCTCAGTACCTATGGCAGGACTGGAACTCACATTATTCTGGTTTCTAGCCTGATGCCTTAACCACTACACCAAACTGGCTCTCCCACCTCATTAGAGAGGACATTTTAGGGATCAGGTAGACATACCTGGGGGAGACCATCCTTCACACAATCAAGCTTCAAGCATTTCTGGTTTCAAAGTTAATCACAACATTCTGAATTAGGCCTGGATACAAACTGAAAACTAGTGCAGGCTTCCGACAGGCAAGCACACTAGTTAAAACTGTCTTCTGTAATGTCAAGATTGAGAGAAAAATATATCTGCTTGTACAAAATACTGTAAACCAAGGCTCATACCTTCCTTCCTTACGTCCTGCCACCAGAAGTATCAGCTTCACAGAGTCATATTTCTGGATGATATTGCAACCAAGGGCTAGAGGAAATGTTAATGTATGAGCAGGCAAAATATGCCTTCTAGTAAAAGCTGAAGGCCATGAAAGAGAAGGACAAAAGGTGTAGTCAGGTACCTGCAGTCCAAACAAGTCAAGCTACATTTCTTACTTCTGTTTGGGGGCTGTGAAGAAATTTAGCTTTGGACTACGAAATTCAAAAATTCCAAGAAAGGATGAACAAAGGGTAATACAATTTTAGTCCTTTGCTATCTGTAGTAAAATCACAGAGGGGCTACTTAAGAGAGTCAGATCAGCTAAATCTGACTCATTTTATTTCACACATTAGTGGAGCCATATTCCCATCTGCTGGCATATTTAAACTGTAGTAAAAACAAAAAACAAAAAACCCTCTCAGTATCCATTTTGATTTACAACTTTATCTTAGAGAGCTTTTCTATCTTCTCCTAATATACGGAGACCTGAATAAATTTCTTTGATATTGTTCTCCATCATGCACGTTTTGCCAAGATAGGCTTCTTTAAATAGAAATAGTCTGAATATAAGCCATTCTGAATAACTTGGGTGGGCTTCTGTATAGTTTGGTAGTGCACCTTCCAGAAGCCGAACCCAACTATATTCCCCTCAGCTCAACTTTCAAATATGGGTCTCTGCAGGCACTCTCCCCTTCCTCTGCCAGGGCTGCCCAGAAGTCCTTGCCAGCCGCGCGTTCTCTGCCCCGCTCACCCAAAGGCTCCTGTTTTGGAAAAACAAAAACAACAACAACAGGCAGGCAGGCAGGCAGGCAGGCAGGCAGGCAGGGAGGACGGCCATATCACACAGAGCCTCCTCGGAGGTGGCAAGCAGCCAAATCTGGCTGGAGGATTCCAGTTCAGACTAGTTCTGGAGACACAAACAAGGAACTCCTTGCATTGCCTGCACAATTTGGACACAGCAACTCCTACAGAATATACTGTGGTGTGCTTTGCTTATCAGCAGTGAAGCCTAGTTTGCCTTCTTTTGCACAGCCACAGTATTTGAAAGGAAGAATTTAAGATCCACGCAGATTTATTCTGGGGGGGGGGGGGGAGGGAATGTGGCTGTCAGAGGTGCAGCAGCTTCCATGTTAATTGATTAAATTTGTTTTATTACTTTTTTCACATTTTGCAAGACATACCAGAAATAAGTTGAAGGAATAAAATAAAACAAAATAAATTCCATACATACTGCTTTGCAATGCATCTTGGCCTATGCAACTTGACATCTTTTCTCCCTCTCTCTCTCACACACACACACTCACACACTCATACACAGCTGAAAGCGGATCTTTACCAAGGCAATTTTTATATACCAAGTTTCTATGTCAACTGTTTTATTAAAGTACTGTTCCAGTGAGATTTACTACAAAAAGTACAGTAGTGAATTACCTTGCAAAGAAATAAAATATCCTAATATGCAGCCTTGGAAGGAAACACTGCCTTTTTCTCACTCGCACCTCTGACAGCCACCTTCCCTGTTACTAAGCAGTTGGAAGAACCTAAGATAAGGGCCTTCAACACCCCCAGAAGAGAAGAGATGTATTGACAAAAGAAAAGTCTCTACAAAGGGCAGCTTTCCAAGTACAACCAGAGATGAACCAAAACATCAATTCTGTATCCAATACAAACGCACACCAATTCAATCACGAGGCTTCTGACCTAAGGAAGCTTGTGCCCCCCTGAGAGAACTATATGAAAAAAGCAAATAAAGCTCCCTTCCTCTAAAGGGCTGCAGGGGGAAATCTGTGTTCAATCAAGAAAGAAAGAAATGGGATAGGCTCCTAAGGGAAATATTTAAGACCTGGCTTGGGAGGATTGCTTAGATCGAATGGGAGACAGGCCTGTGCAACCTGTGAAAATGAGGACGGCAAAGAGTCACTGAATTTGGGACTTAGCACACCAAGTTACCATTTCAGGAAAAACGTAGCAGCTGAGTTGATTGGAAGAAACCAGCACTGATCACCCCTTTTACCCAGGTTTTTTCCTCTGTCAACAACCCCCCCCCCCCCCCCCCACGTTATGGAGAAACTGGGCTCTGCACCATACCACCCTTGTTGCAGCTCCAGAAAAGTTGCCTTCCCTGGACCAAGATCACTGAAACTGCTTCTGCTGGGGCTGAACTCTGAAGCTGTTGTCCCAAACCAAGAAACTCTGCATGCCGCCCCCCCCCCCCCCACCAATCTAAATACTGCTCTAAGCCAATGATTCATCCTTTGCTGGCAAATTCCTGAGGTGGAAAGAAAGGAAGGGGCAGCAGGAGGAAAAGGCCAGGGTTACATAACTTAAGTTTGCCAATATCTGCTTTCACTCTGGGAGTTGAGGATGGCAAGAAAGACACAGAAATCAAATGAACACAAGGCAAAATTTGAAAGCCTCAATGTCTAGCCTTGCTATCTTTTCCCCAGCAACTTCTATAATAGTATTTTTTATCTTTCTTTCAAATTGGACATATAGCTTTAAAAAGCAGAATCAATTATATTACGTTCAGGGAAAGCTGGATTCACCATAAGCACCTGTACAGAAAAACAGCCTTAAGGTCAGCAAGGATCCCAGGATCGAGTTTACACAAACCTTTTCAGATCCAACAGCCTTTAAATGTGAAGTAGCCTAAAGAGGACCAGCTGAATTTGGATGAGCTCCCAAGAGCAGATTCAGCAGCCGAGATTTAAAAAAACATGAAAGCAGGAAGAAGATATTGCAATATAGGATTCAACTTTGCAAAATCCTCACTGGTCACTCCCAACATTAACATTTTTTTTATCTGTCTTTCTAGCACATTTCCTCAAGTGTCGACATGCTATGAAAATATGAAATGCTTGAACTCCTCCTTGTGTGCATGCCCTAAACCACATTCCAAAGTCTAATGGAGGTGAGAACTAGAACCTCTGCATTCCTCCCCTTTCACACAAGAAGGACTGCTAGCCAATTGCTTACTTCAGTGTACTAAAGAGCATCTATTGACTGACATTAATCCAAGCTGATGGCAGGTTCTACAAATCTCCCTTTGAAGCAGAGAAAGAGTTTCCAAAGGGCAAAGCCTATTTTAATAGGAGAAAGGAAGAGGAGTCAAAAACAGCGTCTGGGTTGGGGAAAAAGCTATCAGTCCCTGGAAGAGCTCATGCTCAGAATAAATTCCAAACGAGCAGGAACACCGTAGGGAGCTGCTCTCAGACAAAACAAAGCTAGAGAGGTATACAATACAACTATACAACAGCAGCTTCTTATCTGCCTCCTTTAAAAACTGTCCACATGTCTCAAGGTGGCAATTTTCAAGCATTTCCAATCTAAGGTGACTTATGCCTGTACTTCTACAGTCTGACTAGGAAGGCCCTTTGCTTGAAATATACATGGGATGACATATTTCTATGTTTATCTTTCTTTCACATTGCCACAGTACTTTGCTACTAACCAAAACAGAGAACAATAGATGGGCTTTACCAAGACGATTCACTACTGCAAGCTCTGCAGCCACGGTCACAATTTAAAACCCATAATTCACCTATCTACTAAACTCCACTCTGATACTAAACTAAAGACAACGTGGCTCTTCCATAAAAAAAAGATGCTGATAATAAGTAAGAGAAACAGTTCAGACAATAGTTGGTGCTGAATTGTAAATGAAAGTGCAGAAAGCAACCCCAAATCAATCGCAGGCTGGTTTTACAAAGTGTCTTTTATGGCACCCATTCATCAACAAACAAACGAAAGCATCAAAGAAACTTCCATCTTCGAGTGACTCAAAGGTATCTGTTTCACAGATGGTACTTTTGTATTCTGGGTGCAGCGTGTTTCTAATGGTCCACCCTACAGGCACAACCCTGCCTCAAGCGGGGGAGGGGCTGTTTCACGAGGGTGAGCAGAGAAACAACGATATCGCAGCTGACGCACCTCTGCTTCCAGTAGGTACTGGGACCCAAACCAAGGCACGCCCACAAGACTGCAGAGGGATGACTATACCTGTCACTGCTGGTACTGCTACTGCTGCTGATCGAATCGCTGCTTGAAGACCGGCTCCTAGAACCACTTCCACTGGGCGACCGGGTGGGTCTTGACGCTTGGCTTGCCAGCCTCTGAGGAGACTGGGTCCTGGACTGGGATGAATGGGGTGACCGGCTCCTGCTGTGCTGGTAACTCCGCTCTGGCCTTCTACCTCGTACCTCCCTCGTGAGGTCATCCCGGTAGATATCCCTGTGTACCACACTGGGCAAAGTAAACTGTTCCCGAGCCCGAGGTTCATAACGAGGGTCGTGAGCATCAAAGCGGCTCGGGCTGCGACTCCGAGAACTGTAATAGAGTCCATGTTGTAAAGTTCGTTCCCGAGGATCTCTGTAATAATCCTGATCATAATGTCTTGTGCGATCAAATCCTCCTGTCCCCCGTTCATGGTGTCCATAGGCACTAGGTTCATAAGCACGCTCCCTGTTATCTGAAGCCCTGCATTTAGGAGGGGGAAAACACGGATGTCAATCAGAGGAGGAGAACAATGACGCAACAACACACAAACATTTAATGCAGCATTGGCTATTACTGCAAGTCATTACAAGGCTAAAAATGATCTATTTGGCAAAATGAATGAGCTTGGTCCTTTTACATGACTTCTTGCTCATGTTCACATACAACATAGGTCTGGCACTGATTCAATTTCATTGTTAAACTGAGCCAGCTTGATGCCTTCTGTTCCAGATTCCCACCCCATAATCCCTATCTTGCAGGACAATGACTAGGGATCCTGGGAGAGGAAGACTAATGAATCCGAAAGGCATCAGACTTCTGTGGACCAAACTGTGCACCACAGTCCCAATGATCTTGTGCAAAATAATTTAAATTCAGCAGTTTAAAGTCTATTTCTAGGAGCACAATGAAACAGAACTATTAACATGTTTCACTCCATGACTACACTAGAAACCTGTCATTAAGGTTTTGGCATTAGCCACAAAATCCTAGAAAAAAACAATTCATCCATTTTTAAAAACTCATTTATGATTTTTGATTCTAAGAGTCCCAGGACGATGTATCAGCTTATCTAAAGTCAGTTGTATGCTGATCCTCATAATAATGTCAAGATACAGCCAACTAAAAGTCATAGGCATTAAGCTCCTAAAACAAGATATAAAATGTGTCTGTTTACTGGTGAGAGAGTGGTATTTTTAAAGCCACTTTGGACAAAGAGAAGATGGGATATTTTAATATTAGATAAAACAAACTGGTCATTTCTGTATTTTGCATACAGAATCACAAGTTTACTGTAAAAGGTCTACTATGTACTTGAGAGTTAAAAAGAAAGTCTATGTTGCTAAGACAATTCAGAACATGGGTGAGCTCCTTGGGCCAAGAGAGGTTCCAACAGTTCACTATTCTAATCTAGAAGGGCCACTGAATGGCCTATCTTATAGGATATGGCTAGGAAAAATAGATGAAATAATTCAGAACAAACATGCACAGATCAAGTAATAAGGCCAATGCTCATGTTAGTTACAAAGTTTCCTATATCCATTCAAGGAAGAAGGAATTTAAATCATTCCCCTTTTTATTTCCAACACTCTTCCTTGAAAAGTAATTAGCAGTGAATGCAGTTCTCTGTATCCAGTGTACTGTATACATATGAACAGTTTCTCCTCTTGACTCTCAGGTCAAAACTCATGGACCTGCCTTCTCCCCCTTTTAAGAGTGAATTAGGTTCTTCTTTGAACTTTCCACTTTATGCTCCTGCTATACCTCAGGCATGAGGCCAGTTGTCCCCCGTACGGAGGCACTGGGGGCATATAAAGGCTTTTGTCTGAATTCTTGCCTCTCCAGCAAGTCAGAGCGGCCTCAGAAAAGAGCAAAAACTATAAGGCAGGCATTTAATATGCGTCACAAACGTTTGTAGCTACACGCAAATAAGATCAGATATTGTTTCAATGGGTATAAATATTTGTTTAAAGAGCTCTCTCCCTCAACTTTTAAAACAACAATCAACACGCACCCTGCACCCTGTCAAATATTATATCAGTGAAAGCTGATACAATAGAGTAACAAAAAAGCAGTATTTCTAGAAAGGTTAATGTATAGTACAAGAGCCCTTTATCTGTTAGGACACAGAAGACAGACAAAAGAACTAGCAAAGCTGAAATGACTACAGCAATGCTAATTATCTATTAGTACTAATTACTACTGGAGTTAGTGGAAAAAAGGGATTGACTTGGGTTAGGAGAGGGGCTAATATACACAGGGCAGGACATACCAACCTTTTCCAAGTGTGGAAACACGACCTATATTCCCAATTAAATCTAGGGAGAGAATTGTGAACATAACTTCCCCAATTTGGCCCCTCTTATAGGGGTAATCCACCTTCTTAATGGGCAAGGGTGTCAAAGTGGTATTTTAGATGAGCGAGCAAGGAAAAAATCCTAGGGATAAGAAGGAAAAAATTCCACTGGAAGCCAGCAGTCCCAGATTGGCAGAAGGACTCTGTGGCAGCCCCCAACTTCATTCTTCAGACAGCAAGCGCTTCTGCGTACATCCACCACAGGAGTGTGACTGTCGCCCTAAGTCTGCATCAGTCAACTGGTAGAAAATGCACCAGGGGATGAACGAATGCCTCACCCCAGGCTAGCAGGCATCCTCTGTCCAACTTTGTAACCATCCAGCCAAGTCAATTTTCTGTGATGTATCCACAAGCTGACCAACACCATGTCTTTAAAGCTAGAGTGCCTTTAATTGCACGTGTGCTTTTAACAAGACTAGGTAAGTAATCCACTCCCCTGGCCCACTGGGATCTTGGCTTGAACCATCCCACAAATCTGAGGTAGTAGCCATTATTCCAGCACCTCAACAGATGGCCTGTAATTTCCAAAACTGAGCAGCGTCCATCTCGTTCAGTTTGCCATGAGGAATAGTAATCCCAAGATATACAGAAGTGATGTAGATCCAACAGGGGAAAGAAACATCAACAGCGGCCTTCTGCTGTCTTCACTGCATGTATTCCCATGGCTAGAGACTGTAGAATCCAAGAGGATGCAGCAGCATGTTTATAAGTCTGCTAGAAAATTTTGATACCAATCCAATTTTATGCATAGACTATGTAAACCAGCACAACCCTGAAAAACTAAATGCGAAGCTTTGCCAAGGGATTGTGTAGGTCCTACAGTGCTGAAGATACTCCATACTGGGTTTTGAGACTTGCAGTAATAAAGTAACTCCATCTGATAATGAGGATACATCCAAATAAGGCCTTACGGTTATCCAAGGATTGGGACCATTAAGCTCTAGAAGAATAGCTCCATAATCGAGGCTCGCCCAGGAAGT